>CACSLK010027752.1:1245183-1261713 GCA_902706635.1 Striga hermonthica | reverse complement strand
AAATTAAAACAAACATAACATACCACTAAAAAATGGAATGTCTGATAATGGATATGATCTCATGTGATGAACAAGGTTTAATCTACTTTCTTCGAATTTGACAAGTAGCATGAGCACTTTTTTTCTTTTTTATTTTGTTTGTGCCTTCTAAGGCAAACAGATTTTGGTGCACAAGCCACAAAGATGAAATATTCAAATGAAAGGTGGAAGTATTTAATAAATTTTCTAGTAGTCATATGATTTTTTTTTTCTCAGCTTTTACCTCTAAAAATTCCAGCCTGAGGTATAGCATTTAGAAATGTCTCCACAGCTCCCAGAACATAACTGTATCAGCAAATAAAGTGGTCCAAAAAAAAAAAAGTAGCAACAACATGACTATCTGTGTCACGGTATGAGATGGGGAAAACAATCAACAGGAATATACTCACAGTGCACCAGCAACAGCATTTCCAAGGAAAAAACACAAACCGATGCTCACTCCAACTTCCGGACCTAGGGCACGACCAATGAGATAATAGGGTCCTCCTCCCTGTATCAGACAGAGAGTAAAAGAACATATTAAAAACAGCTGATACTACATTTGCATAAGATTCCACATTAAGACAATCATAATAAAGTTCCATCGGAACAAGCAAATACATTATTTACCGAACGAAATATATGTGCTATACCTTCATTGCGCCATTAGTAGCTATTGCACTCAAAGATAAAGTTGTAAGGAAAGTACAAGAACCACAGAAAGCGACCAGCAACAATGATTGCCCAATCCCAGCCATACCTATGATCCTAAAGCATGGTGAGGATCAGAAAACGGCTTACACAAATATAAAAAACTGAATAAACATTAACTGGTAAAATGACAACAAATAAACACAAAACAAGAGGGTGGAAGTTTATCAATTCTACAAAGCGCTGAAGAAAATAAAGGGTTTTTTTTTTAGTTCTTGTGCAATTTCAGGCATATATACATCGAATATTCAACGTCCTAGTAGCCAAATTGAACTAGAGTTTGTTAAAAACCCAAGTAAAAATCATTTTGCTTGTATGGATCAAGGATTATTAGCATCAGGATGGGCATTTCCAGGAATGCTCAGTATAGAACATTCAGAAACAGGGAACTTACCATGAAAATCTGATGTAGTAAATAATCCCTAAAATGTTTTGCAGACAAGGAACAAACACTCCCATCATAGTCCCCAATTTGACACTGTTGGCCTGCGTGATACATAACTTGCTTCAGAGGGAACATGACTAAGAAGAAACAGTAAATCTCCATGCATCAATTGACATACTGAAATACTCAGATTTACCGATTTGTTCCAACTGTTATTAGAGTAAAAAAGAGATGGGAAAGAAGGAAAAAGAAGAAAATGACATAATTCAGCTGTACCTGTGGACGCTCAATTGGAGCATCATCTCCATCTCTAGGACTGGATGGTGCTTGAATCTGATCACCTGCCATACTGGCAAATGAAGACTCATCAAACAAATTCAGACTATAGCAAATGAAAAGTAGTTCAATTTCGAGAAAATATCAGTCGGCAGACACGACCATCTCAAAGACGAATGTTAATGGAAACATTATGATATTTGATGCTTCAGATTTTCCTTCTAGGGAATAATGTGAACAAATGTAACAAAAATGATCATTTAAGCCATACCTTTTGAGCCCCAAAATATTAACAAGCGAGTCAAAACCAAACAATTCCAATTTGGAATCGGTCTGAGAACCATTGACACTTTCATGATTAGGTACTCGTCCATCACTTCCCTCAGAGCCTTTACTTGATCCAACGTCCACTCTAAGTTTTCTACAAATTCACAAATGTCGTATAAGACAGAACGTACAACAACGATATACAACAACAAAATTAGTTACGTAAACTGGTAATAACTAAACGCTACAAGCAGAAATATCAGAGTCATCAGCAAACACAAGTATTGTAGACCAAGTGCAGAAACTTCGAATAAATGATGAACCAAATAGGAGAAGCACAATCATCTTTTATTTTTCACTCCAACGCAAGTCCAAACCCCTAACAGCTATAAACAATGCTCAAGTAGCTCAAGCCAAAAGAAAACAGAACATATAAACAAGACGTCACACTTCAAACACAAGGGTGCCCAAAAAAAATTCAAGATTACTCATTATCATTGGGGCTGCTCACAGAAGCTGAAGAAGACGGATTGATACTGGGAATGCTGAAGTAGGTAAATTCAAAACAATAAACACAAATTTTACCACAACACAACATACAACCAAGGGATCACACTTCACAAACAAGGGAGCCCAACAAAAGAAATTTTGAACCCGAGATTACTTGAGATCATTTGGGCCGTTCCCAGAAGCTGAAGACGACGGATGGATACTCGGATCAATCGAGGACATCTCGAGAACAGCTCGATCATGGTCGTGCGCGAACACTGGCCTGTACTTGCGCCCACCCAAACCCCTCCCCGATGAAAACTCGTTCTCGTCCGACAACGCCTCTATTTCCGCTCCATTGTTATCGGACGCCATTGCATTAATCTCAATCGGCTCGATTCTCTGGATCTACTTTCTTCCACAGTGTGTTGTGCGAGGCAAGAGCATGAAAAAGGGGACTCAGATCCAATAAAATGAAGGTAAAAATCGAGAGCGATCTCTGAAAATTCAAACACGAGGGTTGAAAACGAAGAAAAAATCTTGAATTTGGCACTGATTTTGAAATGTTATTGCATCTTCGTGAGTGAGAGGAAAAAGGGGGTTTGAAAATTGAAGAACGGAAGAAAAGGAGTTTCCTTTTTCTCTTTTAACGTAAAGGCGGCGCGTGAGTGTCGTGTAGAGCTGTTCGCGCGTCTGTGCGATAACAGTGACCTCGTCCCTGCGGTTCTCTGCATTGCGGTTGAAACAAGTTTTCTGGTCATTTTTTGTGTGGAACCATCACGTGGTGTATTTTGAACTAGAGCCGAGTCCACCTGGATCTTTTAACGAGTCGAGCCATGCCTATTGTTAGCTAAACAAGCTAATAATTGAGCTTGAGTTTAGTTCGTTTATCAAAATTGACGAGTCAAACTGTAAAAGATTATATAAAAAAAAATATTAATGAGACGAGATGACTTGTTAACTAAAAGATCTTTCGACGTATTTGAGTTTAATTCATATCAAATAAGTCAAGTTCACGAGTGACTCGTTTCGTTTAACAGCTTTGTACTCAATCCAAGTTGGACCCAAGTTATAAACGGAAGAAGCACCTAACGGTAAATTCCATCCTACCCGTTTGCTTTGTTCTTACCAAGATTTTAACTACCAGATCAATACACACTCAATCGAGTATTTGTTTTGGGTGTGTGTGATCGAAAGGTTAGAGCTCTTATGAGACTGTTTCTACGGTAAGGTCGAATCTACCGAGCAATCATTCCATACATCATTAGTTATTTTATTACAAGGTTTCAATATTTCAGTATTCATCACCATCTTACTATATATACCACTCATTAGTGAATCACCATACTAAAATACATCCATCACATATCAACACACATGTTTACCATGTTTATTACTGTTGGATCAACACACATATTTACCCGATTTTTTACCGTTTGATCAACACACACGTTGCAGTATCAAATTTTCCCAAAAGTAGAGGGCATGTGTTGAGGGACAAACATTGAATAAAGAACTAGATAAAGAAAAAATGAACATATAAAAGCTCCAAAATTGGGCTCCCTCAGTATTGATGAGAATTTCCCAAAGAACGAAAAAAAAATGATGAGTAAATATGCTATTACATTTTCATGCATGATAACACTACCTATAAAAGCTCAATCAAGCTTCAATGCACCACCAAGAAGTTTAAGTTATAGAGATACAGATTAGCTACTCAAATAGCCACAACTGAATACCAGAACTCCAGAAAAAATAATCAGGATTTCATACTTCATCCAAATTAAATACCAGCTCGATTTCCGCATCCTAATAATCGGTAAGAGAGGTTTCTTCAGATTGTTGGGCTGATATCAGTTCTTCAGCTTCACACATTTCCTCTTCGATATGTGTTTCATCAATTTGCATCGTTTTTCGAATTCCGGCGCAGTCCAATCAGCTCTTTCGCATCGGCCTCAAGACCCGTCAACTTCTTTTCCAAACTGCTAACTTTATCCGAAAAGATGCTAAACTGACCATCCCAATCCTCCACAATTCCATTCATCTTCTCCTCGAAAATAAAGCAATTCATCTTAAACTCCTCCTTGCGATATTCCACAAATGCCCTCTGAGTTTCCTTCAGAGCCTTCCTGTAACCTTCCAATACGCTCCCCATCACATAAAGCTCGCGTTCGAGCCGGTAAATCTCGCGGTCTTTTTTCTGCGCCTCTTCGTACCTGATCTGGTGCAAGTGCTCGATAACCGAATCGCGTTTTTGCAACTTAGAGAGCATAATCTGCTGGTTCGTGCTCGTCTGATCGAGCACGCGTGCTTTCTCCTCGTACAGCATTCTCGCTCTATCGGCCACATTCTGAATCTGCTCCATACACGTCCCGAAATTGCTGATTCTCAGTTTCTTGTTCCTTTCATGATGATGCATGAGATGTGTTTCATCGTGCTGCTCGAGTAACCTTTTGCCTCTGTTGGTGAAGAAAGTCGGCATATCGTCAACACTCATATCCACTGAAGATTGCCCACGGAGATGAACTTGTGAGTTGAAGGCCATCTGGTTCTCCTCTATCGTCGGAAGTAAGTTGCCGGAAAATCCATCTCCGGCAAGAGAATCGTTGTGGCAAGAAAATAAACCAAATTTATTCTCATCATCATTTTCATCTTCTTCTTCTTCCTCCTCAATTTGTTCCGCAAAGCTCCCAAATGCCTCGGAATTTTCCGCATCACACCTCATTAAATACTCCCCAAACTCGTTTTTACCATTCAAAAGCCACTGCCCTTGCTCGTCCTCTCTCTCTTCCTCTTTCACGCCTTCTTCTTTTTCACCTTCCTTTCCGAGTGACAGTTCCATCTTCGCTCCAAGATTGTTAATTTCTTCGCCAACCATATTCAAATCAATATCATCTCTCTCATGCATTTCATCAAGATCTTCCGTAGCATGCTCACATTCCAATTGCTTGTTCCAAAACAGATCCTTACGTTGAAACTTGATCAAGTGCTGCAAATGGGACGCGTAGTGACAGTCTTTTAGCTCACACCCTTGTTTCAACTCCTTCTCCACCATAAACCAGAACAGGCTAGCCCAATCAACTTTCTCCGGGTGCCCGTTTGTTATCAGCTCAAACCACTCTTTCACCTCCTTCGGCATTATCCAAGTGTCCTCGTGCAAAAGCATCCAATCCGAGACGAGCTCGCTAACGAACCCTACTGACGCATCCGACAGGGGCTCATCGTCTGCATTTCCTTTCTTCTTCTCAGACAGCTTGAAAGCACGAGCCAGATCAGCTCTACTGACCGTAATTCTAAAACCATCGACATAACCAGCAGGGGGCTCGTAGGTAGCAACCAACTGTGCAATCATGTCGACCCTTATGTTTCGATCCAAGTCGATGTGAACAAAATCCCACAGGCCGAGCTTCTTTAGAAGCTTCTCGTGCTTGGCGAAATCGAGGATTTTGTTAGGTATGAAGGGGACAGGGTTCAAATTCGCCGTCAAGGTTGCAACTTCTCTTCTATAGCATGTTGTTTCTTGGTGTTAGCTTTGCCCTTATTCCGCTTGCCGGCTCCCCACCTGGTGATCGGGCCGCCGGAGGGTGACGTGGCGGCGGCTGTGATTGGGGGGTCCACGTGTACATCTCCGCCGTCGTCATCGTCGACTTCTTCCTCGTCGTCCGGGCAGTTGGCTTCCTCATCGGGACGGGGATGCGACGAAGGATCGAAATTTTCCGGCGGCGGCGGCGGCGGCGGCGGGTCGGTGGGAGTGGGACTTAGGGTTTCGGGATTGAGGGCAGGGGAGTCCTCGCGTACGACGTCGGAATCATGGGTCGGCATTGGCGATGGCAATTGATCGGACATTGGCTTGGCTTTGGCGGCTTTTCTCTTCACTCTCCGAGCTTCTGAATCACAGTCTTCCCCTCCGTCGGACCCCACGGCGTTGAGATTGGCGACTTTTTACTATTCTTAAAGCGCGTTTAGAGTTATGTTCTTGTATTAGTACTGAACCAAAGTTACACCTATTACGGCTATGATCTCTTTCCAAATATATACATACATTCATCTATTTCGAAATGGAGATGGTGAAAATTTTCACGAAGAAAATTATCTCTCTCTCTCTCTCTCTCTCTCTCTCTCTCTCTCTCTCTCTCTCTGTCTCTCTCTGTAAACACTCTCGGCCCAAAAAAAAAAGAAAGAAAAAAGTTCTCTCCGGTGGCCCCCCTCCGATATGGCTTTAGGATTTGCTCTCTCGTCGTTGGTTTTTCTCTCGCTCGAAGGTTCTCGGAGGAAGCTCAGACGTAGGTTGAGACTCGTCTCTTCGTCAGATTTGATTAGACATTTGAATAAGTTTGTTTTGGAGCTTTTGATTTGTTGCTCTCTTTTAGGTTCTCGATTGTGGGGTTTGGCCAGTGTGCTAGTGTATAATTCGAGTAAACATAGTTGTGTTCTCTTGAGATTGTGTGTTGTAGTCCTCTTTCTTGGTTCTCTTCAATCTAGCTCTCGCGTCTGATTAATTAGTCTCCTTAGTTTGAGACACGTCCCTTCGTCAGATTTGATTAGGAGGTGTTTGAATAAATTCACAATTTTTATGTTTTAGGGCCTATAATTTGTTGGTCTCTTTTAGATTCTCATTGTGGGGTTGGATCATTATGGGGTTTGACCAGTGTGTTGGTTCGAGTGAACATAGCGGTGTGCTCGTAAGATTGTGTATTGTATTGTACTCATTTTCCTTGTTTCTCTTCAATACAGCGCCCGCATTTGATTAATTTTGTCTTTTTTTTTTTATAGAGTTTTGGTGTCTCCTCCTGAGAATTTGTGCCTGGTTTATTAGTCATGTTATTATGTATGAGTGTGTTCAGGTATTTTTTTGTTACTCTCATTGGCTGATTGCGTAACTCTAACGAAGAATTGAATACAAACTCTTTTTTCTGATTTTAGTGATATCAGCTGACATCCCGAGTGTACTCTATTTTGGAGCTTTTATTTTTTGGAAACAAAAAATTATTTCATTATTTTATTTTTTGGACATTTATTTCGTATTTATTTCTTTTTATTTTTGGCAAAACAAACACCATGTTCAACACATAATAGGGGACGAGAAACCACCTTCAATTAAAGGAAGTTTTACGATCATCCATAACTTCCATACTAAGATTAGCATGATTAACAATATCAAATCAAGTATTAATTAAACAAACTTGACTGCAAAGGATTAACTACCATACCAAATTAGCACACGATATAAACCCAAGAATTAATTAAACGATCTTGACTATCAACTGCATATTGGTTCAAAGGATTAATCAAGTCGACCTCTCGAACTTAATTAACTAAGCATGATATTCAAGCCATAATGTGTGCTAAGTATGGTATTTCATACGGAATGATTTTTTTTTTTTTTTTTGGTACAGGGACCTTCCGGTTTTCGGATCCACAGGGGAACCGACTAATCTGGAATCGAGCCGGGTAGGACCACAAGGGCGGCAAAGCTCTCCCTCAAGAGTTTTAACACTGCTGCATTCCCAGGGCTCGAACTCGAGGCCACTAGTTAAGCTGGAAGAGACCCAAGTCATCTCATCCAAGCGCTCTTGGGTGGAATGATTTGAATTACATTCAATAATTATAAAGAACTATTAGAAGTCACAAATTTCTTGACCAATGAAGAAAACACATATATATAAATGGTATGACTCATATATGTTGACTACTTCATGTCGATGACATGTTAGTAGGAGGACAAATAGTTTCATTTATTTGTCCAAAACTTCTTATGTGTGTTGGGTATTTAATTGACACTTTTACAAGTTTACTATATCCTTAGATTTTTTTTTATTTATTTTTTTTTGTCTTTCCAAAAGAACGACATTCGAAATTAAACTATACATAAAATATTTATATACGAATCATAAATAAAAAACAATGCTCTTTTGAAACTATTAAAAAAAAAGTAAGTCACAAATCAACTATCCACAAATCGTGACTATTATTGTAAGTGTAAATAAATAAATAATAAATAAAATAATAAATGTGCAAGTAAATATATTTGGAAGTGAATAGTGTTATTTTCTAAATATATTTTTCTCAAGGGTAAATTTCACTTTTGGTACCCAAACTAAAGTTCATTTTGGAATTAGTACCCACTTTTTAATAGTTGCAAAATGAATACCCAAACTTTTATTCCGTTTGCGACGTTAGTACCCGACGTTAGTTGTCCGTCAAAAGGCCGTTAGTCGTCACCGTTAGCTGTTAAAATGGAGGGAAATGTGTTTTTTTTTTTGCGCGTCTGTTATACTCTATATATATATGGCTTAATGTAGCCATATTTTTCCATAAAAAATCGCAGCTTTCAACAGAAAATAGGAAAAATCTGAAAAAAAAAAAAAAAATGAGAAGTAATTCTAGCAATTCTTCTTCTTGAAATAATAACTTTCCTGTCCAAAAATGTTGGTGTCCTTTTGGTGAAGAGCTCCCATTGAAGACATCATGGACAAAAATCAATCCCGGAAGAAGATATTGGGCATGTCCAAAATACAGGGTATTATTTTCGATTTTTCTTTTTTTATCATATTCATAAAAAAATTTATGATTGTATTATTCTCTCTTGCGGACAATTGAATATTGTGGATTTTACAAGTGGTTGGATCCGGAAATGTGTGCTCGTTCCAAACAAATAATACTCGGACTGCTTTCAAAAATCAACAAGCTTGAGGATGAGGTCAATGACTTCATGATAAGAGAAGGAAATTGGAAGCTGATTTGAAGAAAGCCAATAGCAAGAATAAGAGTTTGGAAAAACAACTAGCTGCATTGAAAAATGAAAAAAAAAAAAATTCCATTGTAAAAGTAGGAGTCTTTTTTCTACTTGTAGTAATTGTGTTCTATGTACTAAGTAGCAAAAATTAGCAATTAGCAAATGCAACTTATGTAATCAGCATTTTCTAAGTCAATGAAAGCAGCATTTTCATTTTCCAACATATGTATCCCTTTACAAATTACTTAACCAAATGCAATACTATCCTCTGTCTGAACTCAATCAAAGAAAATGAACTCAATCAACATTATCTTGACAATCCAATATAAATAGAAATCCACAATCAATTATTATCTTAACCAAATTTGTTTGGGCCTTCACCTTATTGTCATTTGTTGACCAGGACCAGTTCCGTTAACACGTTGAGCCCAGCAGAACCAAGACTCGGCCCAGAAATGATACAGAGAAGTAGAAATAAGAGGAATTTGCACCCCTTACCCTAAGTTATGATTTTTATTACATGTATGTACCCCATATATTATTATTTATATAATTGCCCAAAGAAGGCAAAAATATTGCAATTATACCAGATGTAACCATTATAATTTTCTCCAAAAGTTGATCACGATCTTCTCACGTGGCCTCGTTCTCACCAGATTCTTTTCTTCCAAGGAGTAATTTTCGGATCCATTTATTTCATCTCAACCAACTAAGTAATTACTTCTTTCCAATCAATTCTTTGAAGTAACAAAAAAATCCGACCGAGAAAAATTTGAGAAGATGATTCAGCCTTCTTTTCCGCACGCCGTTGAAAAATTTGTGATTATGATTTGGGATCCAGAACCGAACCCTTGAAGCCGGCGGCGTTAATCCCACGGACCAGGTTCTCTTGGCTAATTAACTTCTCGAGGCTTCGCTTTTCGGTAAAGTTTTCCTATTTTATTTTATTTTTTTTTTTTTTATTTTGTGGATCTTCTTAAAATTAGTTGTCGCATCATTTGCAGACTTCCATGATCACCAAGAATTGTGTTAGTAGTGTGAGTTTTAGTTTATTAATTCCGGTGCATTGTGAGAGACGGTGCAAAATTAGAGCCCCTTGTTGCGACTGAGGGAGAAGAGAAATATATGATTTTTTCAATTACAGAGGGTTACGGCGTCTCCAGGATCGGGGGAGATGATGGGTGGTTGCAAGAAAACTGAATTTTTCTTCGATTTTTTAGGGTATTTGGACTGTGTAGATACTTTGGATTGAAGTATATGTACGGTATATTCCTAAAATATGCAAAGTATATGTTCATGGCAATATATGTTGCTTGGATATATACTGAATATATATGTATGATATATATTGATTTTTTTGTTGCGTGAATATGCACAGTATAAACTATTTTTTTTTTTTTTTTGGTGTATGTATGGTATATATTCAGTATATATTTATATATCAAATAAATTTATCGCGAGACATAATTTTTATGTAAAAAATCAGTTTATATTTAGCATAAATTGATTTTTTTTGTTGTTGTTGTTGTGTATATGTATGGTTTATATTATGTAAGCTGTTATAATATGTTTTTAATATATATATATATATATATATATATATATATACTAACATGAACGCAATATATACCACAATTGCGTGAACTAAGGAATTCTAACTGCGCACATATACTGAATATATACTAACATAAACCTAATATATACCACCTGACAGCTGCGTGAATTAATGAATTCTAGTTGTGCAAATTAAAGAATTAAATTGAATTAGTTATTTATTTTTATTTCTCTCTCTTATGAGTCAGCGATAATTAAGGATTGAACGTTTTATTTGTATGGTTATTTACATGAGGTATAATTCTAATAAAATCCTAGGTTTTAGGTATAGATGCAATTTAATTTGTTCCACTTATAAAATTGCAATATCTTGCAATTCTTACGGGAAGAGTGAAAATTTCCCTAGAAATAAAGAGCCCAGCTTTGCATGAGATCATATCCATACTTGGATACAAATAAGCAATTTTGTTCAACTTATGGCTTTGGTAAACCGCATGCTTAGTAATCAAATTCATAACCACAACAATGGGTTTGTGAATATTCAAATAATCAAATGCATTATATTGAATTACAATAAAAACCTTTAGTCAATTCACATCAATTTCCGAGTAAATTCAAGTAACACAGATTCTTGCGTGAGGCGGCCTATCCGTTAGGTAGATCGACCCATCATACTTTTATAACAAAAATGCATGTTTATATTATGAAATGTCATATCTTTGTCTATGCCGTTTTTTAGTATGATATTGCAGTTCAAAAGTAGTATACATATTTGTTGAAAATGTATGTATGCCTAATCGTTAGGTTTGACTACGAATACACTTAATCTTAGAATGAAATTTCTTGGCTTATCAAGTATATGTTTAGTTAATTAAATGCAACATAATTAACTATCCACACAAATTCCATTACTTAATTCACCATCAATCAATTTCCTTCCATGATTTGGGGGAAGAAAAACAATAGTAATATCCCATGTTCTTTTTTGCATACTTGTCTCTATTTGTAATTTTATTCTTGATTTGTGGGCATGAGACTTTGGGCATACACATGCCTATTATTGTCTCTCAAAGTCAAAAAACAAAGCAATAGCCAAACTACTTGTCAAAAAACCTATACAATTATTGCCCCCAAAAAAAATATTAATTTTGTCCTTAGACAACTAAACAAAGAAAAGCAAATAGTCTTTCATAGTCATGGCTCAAACACCCAACCAACTAACCATAGTTAGCCGGCTTTTCTACATGCCGTGACACGTGTCAGTATACTAAAAACGCAGAATCTTGACACGTGTCTCGAGAGATTAGCATACCATATACGATGAATATAATGTTTAAAGATTACGAGATTTTGACGCGTGGCTAATGAATGCATTCTAACATAGTTACTAACAGTGGGTAGGTGAATATTTTCTTATCAATAGTAAGGAAAAAGAAAGACTGTCAACATGATCTATTGCATTTACTCAATCAAATTATATTATACTTAAAAAAAATGTTTACCAACTCTAATTATTCTATTGGATTTGGTAATGACATTTGATTAAGAAAAAAGGTGAACAGAACAAAAGGGCAGTGCCCTTTTTTCTTGATATTGTTCACCCACCTATTTGCCTTTCATCTCCATCTCCTCTGTTTCTCATTTCTTGAAAGCTTTCTATACTAAGTCAATTTTTCCTCTGTTCTTTGTTCCTTGCCTCAAAGAAGTTATGAGCCAGGTTTTAGCAAACTCATCTCCCGAGTCGACTCGTCCCTCGATTTCAACTGTAACTCAACGTCAATACGATGATACCGCATTAGAAGGTACATTATACGCGCCGTTTATTATTAGTACTTGCGAAATCCTTAAAATCTTGATTTAATTTTTTTTTTTCTAAGTTTTCCTGTGTGTTCTTTGATCATGTTGGTACCTTGTTGATCAAGTTTCTTGACTAAATTTTTGATCATTTTTTTTCGGTTCTCGTTGTTTTTAGGTGTGGCGGCAAACACGAAGCTGCTGCTGAAATTGGTCGAGGACCATAGGGACGCGTGCCGGAAGGAGAAAAACGAAGGCCGTCGGATGCTGAGGGTGGCCACGATGATGACCATCCTCGACAATATCCGTGGCCGTATCCAAAAATGCCAATCATTGGGCCGCAAGGGAACCACCGGTCCCGATCCAAGTCCAACCGAAAACCCAGATGAGGAGAAGGCCCGTCTCAAGCGTGAGCTTGCATCGAGCCTGGCCGCTCAGAAAAGCCTCCAGGTGTGTGTAAAAGTAAAACTCGTGTCGACAACAAAAAAAATCTTTTTGTTTTTCTTTAGTTTTGTTTTCGTTGTTGTCGTGTTTTAGAATTTTGGGGTGGAAAAAAAATATATATATATATCATGTGGGCCCACTGCAGGCGATGTGCTCGAGTCTCGGGAAGGAGAAGGAGATTATGGCGGCCGAGCTTTCGAGGAAGGCTCGGGAGCTTACGGGGATGGAGGAGCTGATAGGCGACTTGCGGGCCCAAAACGAGGCCCTGCTCGAGCGGGCCCGGTTGTGCGCTATCGAGCACGGCGAGGGAAAACAATCGGGAGGAGACGGAGTAGGGGAGCTAGAGGAGCGTAACAGGTTGCTGTCTGACCAGCTTTTGAAGTCGTTAGACGCGTATCGATCAATGAAGAGGAAGCTTCGGGCGTCACACGAGGAAAACGAGAGCATTCGCGCAACCTTAGACGAGATGAGGCGGAAGTTCATGGGGAGTCTCGGGAGGATTAAGGGATTCAAGGAAGGTGATGATTCGGAGTTTGATGTTCGGGAGGAGATTTCGGAGTTGGAGGGTATGTTCGAGTGCTTTCGAGTGATGGTGGAAAAGCATGAGGTAAAGCAAGGGGATTGCGGCGTGGAGCCGAAAGGCGGGAATATTAGTGCTCGTAGGCCGTCAGTTGTGGCGTGACGAGAGTAGTGTCGTTATCTTATCGAACTTATATAATATACATGGAGTTAGCTAGCTTTTAGGTTTTTGTTCGTCCGAATTCTGATGGTAAAAAACAAGCCACGTGTTATGGTTTGCTCATTTGTGTGGCGTCGAGTAGATTCATGTGTTAGCGTGGTTTTCGGGTGTTGAGAGCGTGCCAGTTTCGGTGGACTCGTATCGGTTTGTAATGTTTATCCGACTTATACGTACATGAAGTTATTACTTTTATGTTTTTGTTTGTCCCGAGTGCTGACGATAAAACACGGTGTGTTATGGTCCGACTGTGGAGTAGATGCTTAACAATCTATATGTGTATTTATTGTGTTGAGAAAGTGTTTTACCATTATCATATAGATAAGAAAACAAGGATGGCATTAAGTCTAATTGCAGAAGTTTTTTTTTTGGTACAATAAAGGAGGCCAAAACGTCTAATCTAGAACCCGGCGAGGGTATGAGACCCCAATATTATCGTATTGAAGCCACTCACCCAACCCTGTAGGAATACTTGGAAACTCGATGCAATGCGAGGAAGAAAAAAAGTGGAATTTAGCTAAAGTCGCATTTCCATTTTTTATTTTTATTTTATTTTTTTGTGAAAGCTGGTATAATCGTGTTTCGATTGACAATAAACAATTGGCGTTAGGAGTAAAGAGGTAGCAAAAGCGTGCATGCAAGGTTTGACCAATCGGTCAAAGGTGTGACCGTTTGTCGGACTCAAAGTCACGATGATTTGTAAATATTTCACTTAATCAATGGCTTTTAATGTAGATATGCTTTCTAACTAGCAAGCTAACACCTATTTCATTGACAATTAATTATTAGAAAAGGATACTTTTTTTATTAATAAAATGTTAATTATTATCATGATAGAGATTGATTTATGAATAAAATGATAATTATTTCGACTTGACTTGTTGAAAATGAGGTTTATGACCAATTCAAACCAATAAAATTACAGTTTTAATTAAATCTCACTATGATCAATATTATTATTAATATAACTAAATAATATCAATCAGTCATTTTTACACATCACATCAATTTTAATTTACGATTCATCAACTCACGTAATTTTAATTGTCTATCACTTTTCGATTAAATTTTTCATACTTTTACATCAAATTAACTCTAATTATTTTATTTTAAATATTATTGTAATACAAACTCAAAATTCACTCAAACTTGACCCAATAACTTTTTCAAATAAACTATGATTAACAAAAAAATATCAATCAAAATTATATTCAATCACCCTCTTATTCTTAAGATGATGTTTCTTTCTATTCAAATTAGTTTGAGAGAGAGCATAATAATAATAAGAGAGTTTTTTCAATACAAGATCTGAAAGATAGTTAAACCATCAAATTATCTCAATTTAATGGGTGTGAAAGATTTTTTTTCTCAATTGGGGACCTAAATGTTATAAAACTATCAAATTAAGTCATAGAATTAACAAAACTCATAACACCAATAAATTGAGAGTTAAAAGAAATCTCAATTTAATGGTGTTAAAAAAAAACTCATAACAGACCTGTAACGCAAAATTTCGTATTATTAAATTAATAAACACGAGAACTTCGTACAAATGGATTTTTAACGGATCAAAAGAAATATAGTGGATTACAAATCTCTATTATTCCTCTGATTAATTTCTTTAAGAACAATCTTCAAATGGATATGAGACTTTTGGAGACGAATCTATAGTTTGATCTCCGCCGGTCTTGAATATGGATTTGAATAACGTTTCTTCGAGGGCTTGACAGCTTGATCTCGAATCGAACGCCGTGATTTCCCAAGAACGTGAAGAACACGAATCCTTGGTCTTCGCCGCAAAGTTGATTTTGATCTTCTTTACGTCGGTCTTGACTTCAATAACGTAATTCGGAGGCTTGACAGCTTGTTTCCGGATTGACCGTCGGTTTTGGGCTTGAACGTGCTTGAATCTTCCTTCGGATCTTCAAGAACGCCTTTGGATCTTCAAGACACTTGACCTTTAATAACGCAATTCGGAGGCTTGACAGCTTGTTTCCGGATTGAACGTCGGTTTTGGGCTTGAATGTGCTTGAATCTTCCTTCGGATCTTCAAAACGCCTTTGGATCTTCAAGAACACTTGAATCTTGTGGAGAGAATTCTCTAGAGCTCTTGAACTTGAAACATGAATATGAATTGTGATTTTTCACCTTAGGAAGAGCCCTATTTATAGGTGTTAGGAAAGAGAATCTTGGAAAAGAAGACTTCAATTTGATTGGTCCATTAATTTCTATTTATTTATCTCTTTAATAATTATTAAAAGAAATAAATATTTATTTAATTCTCTCAGGGAATGACATGTGGCATTCTTTAATTGGCCTTCAAAATATACATGTGACATTCTTTAATTGGCCAACAATGTATACTAAATAATCAATTAATTAACTATTTAATTTAGGAATTAAAATTTGATTAATTTCCCAAATAAAATAGAAAATTATTAAATTGATTATGACATGGAATTTGACACTTGTCACTAATTGGCTCAAAATTTACTTGTCTACAAATGCCCCATCGAGACATGTTCACGGACGACTCGTCTTGGAGTGAATAAGTCACGATTTTCTTTGATTCGGGCTTAACATCATACGGTCCAAACTTATTAAAATGATGAACATCATATGAACTTGGGTTGGCCCAAATCATTAAGCTTGTACAATGTACATCTCAAAGTGGCCTATGTGCATACGCATAACTAGCCCCATTAACAATTGCTAACACGTGATTTTCATTAAATTAGGCCCAAGTACATTAAATTATTGGCCCACTCCAAAATTCCACCAGCCAATTGGATTAGGCTCAATATGAGTGCAACAAATTCCTTTATACAGCAGGATTTACAATATTTATGTGGCCATAAATAAAGTCCCAAAAAAGAAAACTTCCAACGTTTGGTCGAGAAACATGAAAAAACCAGAGTCCCCCTCCATCTTCTGCAAACACAAATCTCCTAGCAGGACTCTAAATCCTTTCCCTAACTCAACTCAAACTCCTCTTCTTTCCTTTAAATCCGAGTACACGGACTCTCCTCCACATCTATAAAAAGGGCTCCAACTCTTCGTATGTTCCCTAATCCCTACCATCGACAGGTACTTCGGCTTTGCTTTTTTTTTTTTTTTTTT
>CACSLK010027752.1:1201298-1213737 GCA_902706635.1 Striga hermonthica | reverse complement strand
AAAAAATAAGAAGACAAGATAAGGATGATAAAAATCGCTTTCAAGAAAATTTAGATTAAATACAGGAAGCTCACTATTGCAAAATGAAACAACAAAATGCGTTTTTATCAGAGACATATACAGCTACAACATTCCTTTCTTCTTTCCTTTTTCTTTTCTTTTCGCTTTTTTTTAATGTGATAGTGTAACTACATTCTTAATACTTAAAGAACATTAATAAACGCGAAAAATATTCATTAGAAACAGTTTGGGAGAACTATTTGAATAAATGACAATTTAATCCTTAAGGTCTTGTATATTGGCATTTCGTATTTCTTAATTGCGCAATAGCTTCTGAAAAATCATTCCTGATTACAAAAAGTATTCGTTTGGGCTGTAGATTATTTTAAAATGTTCGTAAGAACATGAAAAATATTCATTATGAATAATATTCCATATAAACAGTTCTCCTGAACTGTTTTGATAACATTCCAATTTAGACCTCAAACAGAATATGTACAAAGTAGATGTGTGCGTGTGTGAGTGTTTGATAGCGTGTTAGTGTGTGAGAGAGGAAGCATTTCTGCACAGCTGCCGTCCAATCTTTGAATCGTTCTATTTTGCAATCAAGAAAGTGAAAACTTTGAAAAGTAAGAAAATATATAACTAAGACACTGCACAAATGGAATCACTTACAGGAATGGCCGGGTCAAGAGTTGCACCACCAATAAGTGTCCCGTTTTGGAAATTGAAGGGATAAACTTCCTTCCCAAACTTATGCTCACGATCACTTGTCCATGCAATGCCCTTCCGGTTGACTTTCAGCTCATTTGACCAGCGGGAAAAAGAATATGTGTCGTTAAATAAGCTCCAAGCAATCAGACCACACGGTACAACAGGAAGACCGTGATTAATATCTTCAGGTGCACATGAACTTGTATCGTGATGTTTTAGACCATGCATGAGTTGTCGATCATCACGACTTTTGACGTACCTTGATTGAACAAAATAAAATTGAAAATCAATAATACATCACACTTTTCACATTAAAAAATAAAAAGGAAAGGAAAAATATCTGCACATAATATGACACGATTAGGAGTAGGGCTGCAAACGAGTCGAGCCGAGTCGAGTATGGACTTTGTCGAGCGTAGATCGATTTTTTTTTTTTTTTTTTTCATTGCTCGAGCTCACACTTTTCACATTAAAAATAAAAAGGAAAGTAAAAACATCTGCACATAATATGACACTATTAGGAGTAAGGCTGCAAACGAGTCGAGCCGGGTCGAGTATGGACTTTGTCGAGCGTAGATCGATTTTTTTTCATCGCTCGAGCTCGAGCTCGTGAAACAAATGGAAATGCTTGAGATCGACTCGAGTTTGGCAAGAATTTTAACAACTACAAATTATGCACCTATGACAATTATGTAAATTACATATAGGGTAATTAAGTATTTTACCGCATATTTCGAGCCGCTCGACGAGCGGCTCGACCTTTGAAGATATAGGCTCGAGATCGACTCGTTAACATACTCGAGTCGAGCTTTGACTCAAGCGCTCGCGAGCGGCTCGTGAGCCGCTCAACTCGTTTGCAGCCCTATAATTTGGAGGCAATATACGCGCAAGCCAGCTAGAAATTCAAGGTAAATTTACAACTGAACAAGAAAACACAGAAAAGACAAAAAAAAAGAAAAAAGAAAAAAATTTAGGGGATGCTTGTTTATAAAACCAATCCAAAAAAATCCAATCATTTTTAACTCAACCACTTTTTTTTAACTCAACTTTAACTCAACCCATTATCATCAATATACTTAAATAATATCAATCAATCAACCCAACCCACTATCATAAATATTATCAATATAATTAAATAATATCAATCAATCATTCTTACACACAACATCAACCTTAATTTACTATTCATCTACTCACATAATTTTAACTAACCATCACATCACAACTTCTCTTTCCTACTTTTACATCAATTTGATTTTAATCATTTATTTTAAAAATTATTTCAATATACCCACTAAGTCACTAACAATTAACCATACCAACTTTTTCAAATTTAACCAACCAAAACCAAAAACCCAATCAAAACCAAAAAAAAAAAATTATAAACAAGCATGCTCTTACCGCCTATGGTTCTGGTAGTAGTTATCAAGCTGGTAATACACGTATATTGGAGCTTTCATTGGCTTGGGGATCTATATACAAGATTTCAAAGGGCAGGTTAAATATGAGATCTTCATTTTCCTTGTAAATCAGAGGAAAAAAAAAAAAAAATAGAACCTATCAAAAGCAAGTTAAATATATGAATAGTAAACAAGAAACATCTAAATATGTGATAAGGGGAAAATATAAATTGCTCTAATTTGAATTCCAAATTCGAATGCAGTGTTCCCCGTAGGAGGATGAACACGAGTCATATCAATCATATCAAATTGGTTCAAACAAATGCCATATCTCATTTATATTCAAGATTCAAAACTATTGCCAAGTGAAAAATAACACCTTGATGGATTTCGAGCAATTCTTTGGTATCAGATCATTTTGTATGTATGCCAGCTTGTTTCCTCTAAACTGTTCTGGTAAGCAATCGACGTCATATCTGTACACAATCTCAACAACCTGCATACAGAATGCCAATTGATACTTCGATAAAAATTTATCCATGACTTCTATAATATGAAGCACACTTCAATGCAAAAAATTCAAAAAAAAAAAAAAAAAAAAAAAAAAAAAAAAAAAGAAAAAAGAAAAAAAGTAAAAGCTAATGATTTACGCTTTCTGAAGCATGAAGGGAGACCATCCCCACCGGAATAAAGATCGATCCCACCACAAAAAACACAGATATTACCTGTCGAAAACACAGCTCCATCGATGAAACATTGATAAGCCATTAAACTAGTCGATAGGTAACTCGATTGATTAATGTATCAACTATAAGTGTCAGTAATTTGCTCACCCACGCAGGCGAGAGGACGGGCTTACAAGCCGGTAGATTTTGCTGAGTAAACTGGTGCAAGACTGCCAAACAGCAATAACAACCCCAAGTAAGCAAAACCCATTATCATTTAATTCTAAAGGACCCTCCCAACAAAACCCCATTGCCAATATTTCAACTTGGAGATGAATTCGAGGACTGTGTTTATAAATCTACATCAGATACAGGAAGAACAGCTACAAAACGCAATTTGGGGGCAAGAGAACTTACATTTGGAGCGGCCATGTTCAAGAGACACTGAATTAGTTTCAGTTTCAGCTGGCGATGAACCCCTCCCATACATTTCCATTGAATTTAAAGCTTAGCAACTAATTTGTATACGCAGATTCTCAGATTCAATTGCGAAAAGGGGATGAGGGAGAGTAGGAACACGCGCGCGCGCACGAAAACACACACAGACACGAAGCTGTGGAGCTAACAGATGATAGAGGAAGATTTATGCGGCGAACAAATGAATTATGCGGAGAGAATTTGAGAAATTCGATCTTGGATTTTCTCCATGATTGTGGAATTTGTTGTTCAAAAGTGAGTTTGTTGAGCAGAGAAAACGATGATAATATTTATTTTTGTCCATTTTAATTATACACTAATAATTAATTGCATTTAAAATCCAAAAATTTTGTGTAATTGCAAATAAAATTCAATTTTTTCAATTTGACCTTTAATAAGTATTGCAATTGTGTCTTACCCGCCGGACCGCCGCCAACTGACACCCGCCGCTGGTCAACTTCGTCGGATGTTAAAAAATATTTACATAATCTTGTAGCTCTCCTCCGTGCCGACAATATATCCGAGTTTACGAAAAAATTCCGACGATAAGGCTTCCAATTTTCCTGTCAAAATCGTAGATCTTCAAATTTTATTTGGCGTTCTTTTGCAAATTTCCGGTGACTCGTTTTGACCCATGTGAATCCGAAGGTACCCATTGAACTCCTCTAGCAAAGTCGCATCTTCCACCTTCGCGGGAACCGGTGACTTTTTCGAGCGATGACTTTTTCGATCATCTTATTCAAGGTTTGGTATGGGCGGAAACTGATTTTGAGACACAATTGCAATACTTTTTAAAAGTTTGGTATTTTTTTTGCCAAATTAAAAAAGTTGAATTTTATTTACAATTACACAAAAAAATATGATTTTAAATGCAATTAACCCTACTATATTTGGTCATTAATTAATCACACACCTTAAGAGACTATTTACCATAATCAACAATTCCAAGATTTATGTTGGGGCAAATTTAAAGTATGATATTTAAAAATATAAATATACACACTATGTTTGGTAAAATTAGCTGATATGCTAGCTTATAGCATATCAGTAATTTTTGAACTTATAGCTTACAATTTATGACTTATAGTTGAAAAATTAGCTTATATAATAAAAGTGTTTGGTAAATTAGCTGAAATAAAAATTTCAACGAGCTTATTGAGAAGCTACGAGCTTATTTGAGAAGCTACCCAAATAAACTTATCAAATAAGCTCCAGCTTTTTAAAAAAACTTGTCTTACCAAACAGCACTTATTTCCATACATTGAGTTTATAAGCTGACCAAATAAGTTATAAGCTAACTAATTTGTCTACGAAACATAGGCTAAAAACCAATATAATTTATTATTTTTATACATACAATATGGATGTTAAATCAAAGCCCGTCAATAAATGATTAATTTGGTATATTATAATGTAAAACTAATAAAAAATATAAAATTTATAAACTTTTAAAATAAATTTACAATCTATACTTATATAAAAAGTCATCTCATTTACTAGAATTAGTATGAAGAAAAGTCAACTCATAATTAATTGCACACCATATTTAGAAAGTTTTTAAATTTTTTAAATCATAAAATAGGGTAGCATTAAATGCCCCTAAAATTATGGATTTTGTTGAATTCATTTTTAATAAAATCTGCATCCAAATTTACGTGTGGTTTTGAAGTGAAAATTTGAAATTCAAAATCTCTTCTCATTTTAGTTACAAGAAAATCGGATTACTTTCAACACTTAGACCAATATAAAATTATTCTTTAATCAAAGGAATTTATAGATAATTGTTATCTCTAATCAATCACATGATTATTTTCAATATAAAAAGACACTGATTACAAATTAGTGAATCATATATTACCTAATTCAAGATCTTAACATTAAGGAATAAACCCATAGTATTATGTAAATCGTATCTCATATTATTATATCATTAAGAATATATTATAGTTATATTATCAAATCATATAATGATATTAAATCCATATTTTAAAAAAAGATCATATAATTTTATAGCAATTCTACTACACTATTTAACAATATTTCTCTTTATTATATAATAAAATAATAATTAAATATTATATGATGAACAAGAATAATAAAACTGTTACTTTCTCTTGTATGAATGGGATAAATTTATATGCTAAAATTAAATTTTTATTAGTATAAATGTTTTAGTGAAATAATATATTAATTATTTTACAAGTTAGCCCTAACATGCTCATATTTAATGTTCTGGCTAAAAATACACTGGTTAAAAATACACTTGTAACCTTATTGTTTTTTAGACTTAACGTTGATTAAAAGAGATAGAAAATAGATAATAACCATATTACTCTTTAGACTTAAACGGACAAGACTGTGAAAATAACTCATTTAATATCTTTGTTCGTGTATCGCACGAGATACGTACTAGTTCAATGGTTATAATAAGAAATGCTATTAAAATGTAATTAATTCATGTAATATGACCATAAATAGTCAACATATTTCAAGATAATCCGGATCTAATTATTTTTGGATTGGAAGTGAGATTAAAATATATTCAAACCTAATAACGAAGTATGTAAGTTTGCCACATAGGATCCCGAAGCATTTGAGTCTGCCACTTAATCTCAACAATGGAAAAATAAAAAATTCTCTCCCCTCCATTCCCCTCCCCTCCCCTCCCTTCCCCTCTCTTCTGTTTCCCGAACCAAACATAGGCTAAGAAAAGAATCTCTCCCTCCATTTTTGGATCTAATTATTTTTGTATGCATTTATTATTACTATATTTTTATTGGTTGTTCAGTATTCTAGACCTAGTATTTTGTTGTTTTGCATTGGATAGATTTTTAATTTTTTAGCTTGAGTTTGTCGATGTCATTATGGACTTAAGTCTATTTATTTGCCACATATGCAAAAAGAGACTCAAAGCACTGTTGGTGCTCTTAATGTATTTACACCTATCCAAATTGTATTTATTGCAGGACACGTGTCAATACATTATTGATAAATAAACGTAGATGACTCCATAATAAAACTGGTCTTGTCAATTGTCATTTTTATTACATTTATTTAAAAACCTAGTAAATTTGGCTTGTTTAGCCAAAAAAATGTAGAAAAGTCCCATTCACCCGAGGTAAAATTTCAAAAGCTGTTCACTTACAGTTTGTACTGAACTAATACAGCATCAATGTTGATTTACAAATATTTTCTAGCCTCCCTAGTTAGAAATTTTTCTTTCTTTGTTTTTCTCTAATCCCAAGCAAAATACCATAAGATGGCGATTGCCATGGTGATTGCAATTTACAGCAAAAGCAGACAGTGAAAATCGAACGAGACACAATTCCCAGATTCACTTCGCGAACCTATCGAAGGTGATGGCTAATCTGATCACTTGGCCCGCCAATTATCTTCCCAAACACCCTCTCGACCGAAGGCCCCATCTCGTGAACCAACCTAACAGATTCCGAGAGCCGATTGAGCAGATTTATCAATGCGATCACTTCATTCCTTTGCAGTTGCAGCTGAGAACACAGCCAATAATTCGACTCAAGTCGTGAAAAACATAGATAAGAGTAATATTTAATATTATTTATCAACAACCGGGATGGATTAATCTCTGTAAGTTGCTTCTGTTGGAATGGAATTTGTTTGATCATTTCAGGAAAAAGAAAAAAGAAAAAAAAAAAAAAAACGACAATGTAAGCATAGGCATTATGATAAACTTACACGTGGGATGGATGATGGTTCGTGGCCATTTTCCGAGAATAGAATTTTTAATGCTGTCCCGAGACCTAGAATTTGAAGCTTCCCCCACAAACGACACTTTTCACATCCCACGCAGTCCATCAAGGCACTGCAATTTTTTGAAATAACAAAGCCAAGTGAGAAGAAGTCATTTATAAGGAAATACAATAACACCAAAGTACAGTTTGGATATTTCTTTGTAGTCAGTTTTAATAGGACAATCAAAAAAAAGGAGAGGAAAAAAAAAAAAGAATTACTGAAATAAAAAATAAAAAAAGTAAAATAAAAAGAGAACCTTATATTTCTAAACTGATTTTGTATCTGTTTTATAAGTTCCGGTCCATTCTGGCCTTTCCACAATTTAGCTTCATCAAAGGGTTTGGGGCAAGCAGCTTGAAGTTTGTGATCGAAAAGCAGCTTCTTCATCAAAAGCTCCGTAGTTTGGTCCTCCAAATCATGACCCGTGTCATAGTCAGCCTGCTCCAAGTAATCTGCTGCCTAGCATTGACCAACCAAGGCTTAACATTAAATGAAAGATAAAATTAAAATAACCAAAAAGGATAAAGACTCCAAAGCTAAAAAAACTCACTCACTTTTGTCACGGATCGAAGGACGAAAAGAAACGTGAAGTACAAGTTCCTGACACGATCCGGGTACTTCAAGACTCGATCATACATTAATGACAGGTTTTGGCCCCACTGCATCACAAACAAACACAAATTTATTTCTTGTGCAAAATCAATGGAACTTAACATGGACAGTTTGGCAAATCGCAATCTATACTACCTCTGTATGTGGTAAGCGTTTACTTAAGTACAAGTGCACTACAAGCCACTTAACAAGAAGGATGAAAGAAATTGAGACTGTACCATGTTCGTTTTCTCGTCAAGCAAGTAATCAGCAGCAATGTGAATTGAGATGGATGAGTGAAGACCAGATATCAACTTGTAAAGTATTCTTTTCTCTTGGCACTCTCCTGATGGATCTACAGGAGCAATTCAATTATGTATGTCAATGATCAGATACGTCCACCCAATATTAAAAATAAGACTGGAGAAAAAAAGACCAGACATAGATAAACCATTAGACTACAGGAAATACTTCCTAATATCATCTCTCAAAAACCAACCTAATGTCCAATAAATTTTAGAACCGAAAATCTATTGACTTACATTTGAGGCAGTTCTCAAGATAAACAGCATCCCATATTCTTCTTGCAGATGGGCCCGTGTACCCAGTGTAGCGTTCGGGGTTCAGTTGTAGATTAACATACGTCATTTCAGCTGCACAAAAAATTGCATTAGGTCAAACGGCATTTAAGAAAAATGAGATTTGACCTGCTTACTGAGTAAGAAGAGAGGAGATCTTTTCAAATCTATCACAGGAAGGAAATATACGCGGTACATGCTACAAGAGAGAGTTTAGGTCAAATTTGTTTATTTCAGTTTTTTCTTTTTTTTTTTTTTTTCTCAAAGAAAATGAATATAGCCAGGAATTAATGGGCACCGTTATCCGTCTCGTCATCGTTTGTCCACGGATTATCTACTTCCATCCAGCCTTTGAAAGCTTTATCATCTATAGTACGATCCACAGCAGCCTCCGGCTTTCCCTCTTGACAGATTAGATTATCCGATGAAAGGCCATTTCCAGAAGGCATCCGGAATGTTTCTGGAAATTCATTCTCGGGGCACTCGCAAACACTGCAGTCCCTCAAGCGGCACATACCATCATCAGGCCAGAAAGGGCAATCACACCACAACTTGACCTATTGCAATGAATACGTATCAGGAACTAGCAAAACCATTAAGGCTTTAACATACTGTGACTGAACGGCAAAAATGGGATACTCAGGAAACTTTACAATTATTTCCGGTAGCTCCAGAAAGAAAGACTACTACAAGTCCAGATTTTAACTTGCTAGCTCTATCAGAAGATAATAAAGTAACCGGAAATACGCAAAAGTGCCACATTTTCTTTGTGTTTGCAAAATGCCACCCTTGTCTTCAAACCAAGACAACGACTGACAATTACTGACATTACGATAAAACGAAGTATTTTTGCAAAAATGAAGTGAAGAGATGTCATTTTAGCAAATTTACCATACTGAATAAATAGGAGCAACATCATAGAGGTAACTAACAAAAAATGAATGCTAATCAAGAGAAAGTATTCCCTTACAAAGCCGAAAACTGTTTAAAATGACAGAAATACAGCATTACAACTGTACAAGGTAAATAAAGCATTAATTGAAACTATAAACAAAAGACGCAAAAGAATTTAAAAAGAATCTAACTATACAAATGAAAAGAATCAATCACTTCCAATTTCAACATATATGTAGCAAAAGACAGTCTATGATTCAGCTGCATAACTATATGCCTAAATAATTTATAAAAACAAGGCTGTAACGAAATTTCGACACCTTAAAGTACCGGAAGAACGGATATTTCACAATTTGTTGGAGCAATGGATGCAAAACCAGGCCATTGATGCGATCCACGGTCTCATAATCACAACAACAGTCCTCCACAAGACCATGGTACTTTAGCCCTTCCTACATATACAGATAAACATCCATGAATCAGAGAACGATCGAAAAACCATGATCAGCCCAATATTTCTAACTAAAATGTCAGGAGAAAAACCAGATTCCTGCCCATAACCAAATAAAAGAGAGAATAAAATCACAAAACCCTAAAAATCAGACCTAACACTTCAATACCACCTCGTCCACTCAGGAAATGGGCAATAACAGTAACAAGCTAACTAGAATCGCGGAATGAGTCTAAACTTATTATACCCATCGTGCAAAATATTTATCAAAAAAACACAAAAAGACAAAGCAGTGAAACCTCGGAACAGTAACAGCTCTTGATTCGATGAATGAAAGAGGTGACCGGAGAATTTCTTGGGACGAACGCGACGGATATCAGAAGAACGACGGCGGCGCCGACGAAAAAACAACTCCGTCGATTACTTCGCTTTTTCGTTTCGATTCCGGAATCCGCCATTTCACGGCGATGAAATCTACAAAACTCTCAACGATTATGAAACGTTCTGATTGGATTTTTGTTCCCAATTTGTACGAAATGAATGCGCTGTGCATATATAAGCCGAGGCCCAACTGTACGAATTGGTGGGAATCGGAGAAAAAATGAAAAGAGAGGAAGAAGCAAGTTGGAAGGAAGGGAAAAATGCGGGCGGTTGCCGCTGGTATTTTGGAACTTACTTCATATGTTTCTATATTAGTATTGATTTTTTTTTTTTTTGGTTGACTTATTTATTTAAATTCTGTTAAATAACTGACTCAAGTGGTAAGCAGCTTAATGTACCTTAAGTAAGGTCTCGGGTTGGGAGACTCACCCACTATTGTCAGGTATGCGACCTGGGTCGACTAACGGGTTAGTCGGGTAAATTTTCGGATACTGTGACTGGCTACCAAAAAAAAAAAAATTTGTTCAATAGTTTATTATCATGGGCCTTAAATTATCAACTCTTAACTAACTTTTGAGTTATCGGTTAATTTATGAAATATCAGCTTCTTTTTTTTAGCTAAATTTATCAAATATAGTGCTCTAAGACCATCTATAGCCCTCTGCCCTACTCTAGAACAGAGCAGAGACACGACCAAAATTCAACTTTCATCTCCAGCCCTTCGCACTGCATTTTACTCTGCATCCAATATATTATTTTTTATTCATTTTATTTTAAATAAATTGGTGTATATATATATACATTTAATCTTGTATAAATATTTATTACATAAATAGTAAAAATACGTTTATGTATAATAACACGAGACTGCTTCAGTGAATAAAAATAACACTTTTGGTTCTTTTATTGAATTAAAAATTACAAAATAAAATTATATTACATCAATAAATAGAAAGCACAAAATTATTTAGCATAAAAAATACATTGCAGAAGTTATTTAGCATAAAAAAACATTCACTAATACACATTATACAAAATTTTATTATTAATATTACATTAAAAGGCATAAAAAGCTAAAAAGAAAAAAAAAAGGTACCGTTGCTACAGTGTTGCGCCAGATGTGGCGCAACAATGTTGAAAACTCTACTCCAACGCAAGATTGTAGCGCAAGGCTGGAGGGACTTTTTGCGCCCATTGTACCGCATCTCTGTAGAGATAGAGCAGGGCTGGACATGCTCTAAGATATTCTATTTTCGCTTATTTTTTAGGTCTATTATCTTGAGGGGCCAACACGGGGATCATTTTCGAAGGCCAGGAGATTGACGTTCCTGTGATGCGGCTCTCCGACTATCCGCCGATGTCTTTGAGAGTCAGATGTGAGATGTTTTCTACAAATATGTCTAGCCGTTCGTGTGAATTTGAAGTTTTTAGGTTTGTTGGGTTCAAAATTGATGCTCTTTCGTCGTCTGGGGCTAGTTGACCTACAGTTGCTTTTGAGTTACTGATGGTAGCCTTTTGGAGGACAACTGCTAGTGGCTTAAGACATGGTTTTACTGGTGGTTCAGTTTAACTAGAGGAGAGTTCATACTGTATAGCATTTTTTTTTTCTTGGGTACGTTATTCTCCAATGTGGAGTATTTTAGTATTTTTAATTTCGTTTTTGTATTTGCGTTTGTGTTGTCGACTTGCTAGGGTACCTTATGCTAGACCTCCTTCTAGATTCAACTAGAAAACCGATGGATTTGGCTGCTTTTGGTTGTTCTAGTCTGTAAATATTTGTGTTATTAATATAAAGTCTATCTTTTTTTAATAAAAAAAAAAAAACAAAAAAGATTTCATCTTAGAAGTCTAAAGTCGGGTGAAAATTTTCATTTGTATAAGGCTGTTTCCACTCTATAGAATGAATCGTGGGAATAAATGTTCAACTCAAAGGTATACATCACGCATGACCTCTTTTTTTTTCATCAAAAGGCCAACAAAAGGAAACATATGAAACTAACATGCGACTATGGCAAAGGGATGTCAAATTGACAAGAAGCCCCAAAGGGCAAAAAGGGGTTAGAACTTAATATGCATTACGGTTTAACATGCATGGAACCAAATTTCAAAGTAATCAACTATTTTCAAGGTTTAATAATACAATCTCCAGATAGGACAAATCAGGGGCGAAGCCAGCCTCAAATTTCACCGGGGTCGGCAATATTTTTTAGCGGGGTCATTAACCTAGTAAACAGTGTTTGAACAGTATTTTATACTAAGAATTTTGAAATCTATAGGGGTCAGCTGACCCCTACATTAACATGTAGCTTCGCCCCTGGGACAAATCCTCCGCACTTGGTCAAAACTAAGGTTATCAAAATCGGACCGGACCGGCCAATTCGACCGGTTCAACCGGGAACCGGCCAGCACACCGGTCATATAGTAAGTAGTTTTAGTTATTATGTAAGCTTACAAAGAATTGAATGTAAAATTCTTTTAAAGGAACCATATAAAAATCCATCGTAAAAGTAAAGTAAAAAA
>CACSLK010027752.1:1170350-1201239 GCA_902706635.1 Striga hermonthica | reverse complement strand
AAAAAAAAAAAAAAAAAAAAGATGTTTGCATTTGATAATTAATTGAAGGTACTCTAAAATTGGTGATAGAATCTCATATAGTTAATGCATAAAGACACAAATTAAAAGCATAGTCCAAGAAAAGTATACATAATACATTACAGTTGTGCATAAACATCACAACCAAAATAAATAACAGCTATTGATTGAGTTCTCTCTCCTGTACACAATTGGGAATGGGATTTTATCAACTTCTGGTAGAGATCAGGTGGCATGCATTATTCCCGTTTTTCACTTTAGTTGGATTGGGGAAAAGGAAGTTAATAGTATAATTTGCAGTACAATTTGTAGTCTGCAAATCACGCTAGGTAGTTGTATACTTGCGGGTTGTTCTTGTCGCGCTCGAGATATTCCCGGTCGATGAGGCTCTCGATCCTTTTCTTCAAATCAGCTGGTTTTATTGGAAACTTGAGCTGTATCCATCAACACGACAGCCCATCGTTTATTGAATGTTTCAGAACAACCATTTTTCGGGTTTTAGTTTCAAAAGAAAAGCCCAATAGATCTTTCAAGACTAAATGCAAATGCCCCACTTGTATAGTTAATACTACAAGGTACAATTGCACCACTTACATTAAGCTTTTGATAACCCGAGTGCCTATTTGTAATTTTATGGATTTAGTCAAATCTCAATGATGGTTTCAACTTTTCATAATTATACCAGCAATTAAAGCAGAAACTTCAGTAGCAGGGTCTCGTTCATTACCTGCTGAAAGAGTTCGGTTATTAACAGGGTGTGACTCAGAACTTTTCTCGTCTTCATTATACGAACAATAGCAGCATCGACCTGTGATGAAATGAAGGCACAGTTTGGGGAAAAAAAATAAGATAAAATCGAACGATTTTTGCTTATATACTACAACTTGTTGGGGATGCTAAAGCAGACCTGATACTGACGGTCTTGAAATACTCTTTCCGTAGTGCTGGCATTCTCCTCGGCTGTCTCCTTCATCTGAATAGCATTTACCTGCTCATGAAATGGGTTGATTAAGTCATTTAGCAATGATCAATATATATATATGCACACGTAAAAGTGAGAAAAAATTAATGTGCATTGAAATAAAAAACACCCGTAGTAACTTTTGAAACTAAATTTGCCTCCCATAAAGAGATACGAACACCCTTTTCAGATTAGCAAAATTTGAGGAGGAGAAACAACCGTCAATAGGGTCATTTGATAATATGTTAAAACCTTAAGGATAGTTTTCGTAATAAAGCCAAAAAGGTTATAACTTGTCGACATGAAAAAACCCAAGAAAGTGAAAGATTCATTAGAAAAAAGGATCTCATTCTACCTTTATGCGGTATAAAGGAGCAGTAAATTGGTTGTTGAACATAAATGAGTCATCATCTTCGACATCTCTGCCCTTAGGAATCTGCATGCACAATTTTAGCAAATAAATCAGATTTCATGTATAACAATTTTCACCAAGGAAATTGAAGACTTCTCTCTACATCAATAGAAAACACTCACTTTCAGAAGAACACGGACTTTCCCACATGCAAGGGACTGCAAAGTCCTCCTCAGCTCTTTGTCCTCGATACCAGTTGACTCCTTTATATCTTGAAAGCTAAGCTTTTCAGCATCATTAAATAGCATCAAGACAACGGTCTGAGCCACATAACAGTATGTGCATTAGGTCAATTTTTTTTTTTTTTTTATGTCATCAACATCATCAAAACAATATTAAACATGCGTAGGAAAAAGAAAACTACCTGAAATAGAGAAACAGCCAGCTCCTTTTTACCTTTAGAAAATTCAGCTTTCAGAACACAATGACCCAGTGAATTTTGCCACATCAATCGTCGACCACTGTATTTGCTCAGGTAGAACTCCTTAAAAATATCCTGGTAGAAAATTTTCATTTTTAACGAGAAAAATGAGGTTATTGTTTATCCAATGGTTACTCTTGCATCAAAACTAACTTCAAATCTTATCAGCACAACCAAACCTGGTACACATTTAGTTCATGAGGCAGCCTAACATCCATTGGGGGATATGTTGGCCAATACCTACAACAAATCAACCACAGATTTAATTCATTACTGATAGACTCACACTAAATTGGAAAGATGTGAAGATGAGAGTCAAATAAAAAGCAATGAATTACAGCAACATACCCAGTTGTTAAGACGTGGACACTCATCTCGATTCCAGATGGTAGTTTTGTCCGAGCTTGGGATGATTGCTTGAATGATTCATTTATCTCTTTTGACAACTCAATGTCCTGGATTAAGAGTACCGTACATCAATAGCATCCCACATAACAAAAAGAGCTGTGAACAGATATTTTATTTTATTTTTTAATTTATTAACTTGCCCATTTACATTACTGACGGACCATCATGGATATTGGGTATGGGTTTGAAAGTAAAACAGAGGAATAGTAAATGTATGCATTTTACTTGTGGTAGTTGGTAAGTAATGGATTACTATTACAATTGATTGGTTTATGAAATATAAAGGTATAATAATTACAATCACTATAAACCCCCCAAAAAATGGGGTATATGGCTCAGTCCCATCATTGGGTATATCAAATTGGAAACTGCGCATTGATTCCCAAATACTAAAAGAAATATATATATATGTATATATATATATTATATATTTCTATTATTCCTATCCCCACTTCCCAAAACCATCCTACAAGGATGACTTCAATCAGATTTAGAAAACTAGCAAATTTTTAACGTAAATGCACAAATCTACAAATTATAAAGAGGAGAAAGACCAAAGCGAAAATCTTCCATGTGGGTTGTGGGATAAATACTATCATGTCAAGGAACTAAGTGCCCCGACTTAGTTTTCGGATTCATATCCCACATCTGAAAAAGAGTCCTCAACTCCTTAAATTGACTATAAAAGGTTAATAAATGAAAGAAACTCCACACATTTCATGAAAACAGAATATTGTAGAGACCAACTTTTCTCTATACGAAGCATCAACATATAGAATTAGAAATACAAGTACATCAGGCTTTGAACCATAAAAGTTACTACATACCTTGAACATTCCTTCAAGTTTGTTGGTAAATTGACTGCCACATTCAGTTTTCAACTGCAATAATAGAAACAATTTTCTTTTCACTAGCGTATAATACAATATTGGAGAGATTTGGATAACTACCAAAAATAATAAAGAGAAATGAGAGAAACAGAGAAAAGTGAAAGGAATGAAGGAAGTAGAAAAAATAAACAACAACCAGAACTTTACCTTAGTAATCATTGACTTCTCTGCATCAATAGATGCACTTTTGCCCAGCAAAAGCCTCTTAGCAAGATCTTTCTTATAGAATGCTTCAAATACATCCTTACCCTACATCAGAACCTTACATAAAAGTATCTACTGGAAAATTTGGACGGCAAAGTATATTCGTAATCAACATTTTCCATTATGAAAGCTCTACGAGGATGTGTACCTGTATAAATCTGAACAAGACCAAAACCTTTTCAAGTGTACCCTCTAATTCCTCTTCTGATGTACCCTTATTTCCAGCACGAAGCTTCTCATCGACAAACTTAGCAATTAGCTCAGCAGGTCGATTCTGTAAAAAGAGCACGATAACACATAATTATTTATCAATTTATCACAGAACATCACTTGAATATACTCAAATTGGAGGTTCCTATTTTATAGGTATGATAAGTCGCGCCTCACTGTAAAGCAGAATCCTACTAAAATGTTATAACTGTAATACCTGGCGGATATTAATGAGATGCTCAAATGCATCCTTGATAGTATTGCTAAACATTTCATTTTTATCAAAGCTCTCTTCCCATATCCTATCAAGATTAGCCTTAATTTCCAATAAGCTGGATACCATCTCCTTGTCCTTTTCTTCATCCATGACTATATTCTGGCCTGTTCTTCTTATATACTGATTAAGGGCTTGCCTTAATGACTCTAGAGCATTGATCCTAGATAAAAGCATATACACTCTCTGAAGGTCATCTATACGTTTCCCATCCATCAGCATCATGAAACCCTGTAAAAGCAGAAAGAAAGTATCAGAACATGCATATGCAAGCACGAGGTAAGAAAGTGATATCGAAAATTGATGGATAATTTAACCTTATCCAGAATTGCAGATGTATGACGCTCAAGAAGTTGCTTTTCTGCGGTGGCTACTAATGGTTTTCTGGTACTAGCATCCAGGTAGATTAAGCATCTTTCTTGTTCTTCTTGCAACCTTATCTGAAGAAACATCAATAGCAACATCAATAATGGCAAAGGGTTTAACAACACAATGCATAGGTGGATAACAGAAGATAAAGTATATTCACACCTCCACATGCTTTAAATAATCTGGAACATCAGCCTGTTGCATATATTTTGCACCTTCAGCTGCATAAAATTCTGATGTGCCTTCAAGGAATGGCTTCTCAAAACTTCCTGGGTAGATTCCCAGTGCAGTGAACATCTTCAGAAGATGGTTAAGGAGAGTCCTATCAACTGCTTCGCCTAGCCTACAAGAACAAACAAAGTTATAACATTTGACTATGAGAAGGCCCATATACCATAATAATCTAAGCTCGAGTCGACCTATGTCCAACTTGTCGAACGCATAGACTGATATGAACAACAGGCACCAACAAGCAACCACGAAGATTCTCTATGTTTAGTTACAATACTCTGACTGCCAAATGATATATATAACTGCTTAAGTTTAACTAAGAGATACAGAATTAACCATAAGTTGGGGTATTTACGGAAAAGGCCAACATAACTTAAAGAATTTTGAAACCATCCTTCAGGTTTGATTCCATTTGACACTTTGCCTCAATGATTAGTTGACCTGACAAAATTTGCCGATATCATCAGATATTTTGTAATGACATCCATCAATTTTCCATAATATTACCAGCTAACCCCAATTTTTCAACCACTTTTTTCTTGTAGCAAAAAAAATAAAATAAATAAAATAAAAAAATTAAGGGATGTAATAAATGCAAAAAAAAAAAAAAAGACTGAGGTTATTTGTAATATTTAAAACTTCAGGGAAGTAACTGTAAAAATTACTTAAATATCAGTTATAATCATCTGCTACCTCCACGAAAAGCAAGTGAATGTAAAATGAATATACGGATAACCACAAGGGTGGTTATGATTGTGATATTAAAAATCAGCTGCCTTTTTTCCTGTAGTTTAGCCATCTGTCAGGACTAGTTTTGTAATAATTTATGTTGTAATTCACAGTAAACAGCTAAATGCTTGAAGGTCACCTCTCGCTCTCAATCATTTTCAGAAGACCGAACACAGTTTTGTTCTCCACTTCAGAAGCTATAGAGAGATGTTTGTGGAAAAGTTGCAAACCCATGTCCCATAACGAGCGTACATTTGGCGTTTGCTTCACGTAAGTTCTATCAAGGTACAAAGCTATACCACGTATCATCAACATCTGGTCACAAAAGTCCTGCCAGCATTTCTCAACGAGCGATAAGAAAACCATAAGATCCTCACTTTGGCCGACCAAAGACTGCAAAGCGGCGGCTATGTAAGATTCACATTCCTTCTCGATTCTTTGGTACAGACTTCCACCCATTTTGTGCAGGCAAAGGTCATTGACAGCCTTAAGATCATACGCCAGTTATCAGCAGTTCGCAATACAAAAACATAAAAAGAGAGAAAATGCATGGCAGGACATATTCACCTGATAGAGTTTTTCCAAGTCACATGGATTAGGTTGCTTCAAAAATATGGCACCTATAGCAGACTTCAGAGTTGACCATGTATTTTCCTCAAAATTTCTTGGCAGTGTTGGTTTAGCTTCAAGCATGAGAAATTAGTCATTTAAGCAAATGTTAATCTATACTTTCCTAAGGAAAACCAATGTCAGCTTAAACCAGAACCTATTCAACTAATAACTAATTAAACCACCAGTTTAAAGGATTATATTTTAAAATCAGTGGGTCCATCGTAAGGCGGACTCACAGAAAACTTGCATGCGATTGTCATACTCTTCAAACAAAAACTCATACTTCGCAAAACAACTATATACACTGTGTTGATCATCTTAACAAAATGATTTTTGCTAGACAAGAATGAGGGTCGAATGTAAGGGTTGCCCCATACAGCCCCATAATATTTTTTGCTCCAATTCATGCATATGGAAATATATAACAATGGTTCTCAAAATTGAGAAAATATCAGATCTCTACAAATTTACAGGCCTGAGTTGAATTACACACAATGAACTTGAAATAACTTACTCACACTGGTAAAATTCAATATCTAGCCAATCAGTTACACACACACACACACACACACACACCCCACAAGCTCTTTGTTCCACCTTTCAAACGCTGGGAAATGAATAATAAAACCTCAAAAATTTCCCGAAATTCCACCACACTTGAACGGTACATTAACTCAGCATAATTAGAAACAACGATATTAAACCAAATTACAAAAACGAAAGTAAAAAATCGGACCTTTAACGAGCTTAATTACGAGCTTCTTCGCAGGCTGCGGAGGCGTGGCCTTCTTCCTAGACAAATTGGCCGTCACTCCTCCGCCGGACGCAGCGGCGCCGCGGATGAAAGCGCCGGAAGGTGAGGACGCCCCAATCACGGCGTCGTTGGGATCGTCTTCGGTAATAGGGGACAGAGCCGGCGGGTCGGCGAAGTGCACGTGCGGAGCGACCTGCTGCTGGCCGTTCCTGTTGCCGTCGATCGAGCACCCGCCCGCCTGGGGCTTTGTCTTCTTCATCGCCGGGAAAATTGGGGCTGCGGCGGTGGCGCCGGCGGCGGACGAGGCGGAGGAATACGGGGATAATGAGCGCTTACTGGTGTTGGTGGAGGTGGTGCTGGGCTGAGACATAGAAGAGTGATGAAATCTCACCAGAAGCTCCTCATTTTAGGAGACGAGATTGAAAATTCTTCAATTTTTGAGGAGAAAAAAAAAAAAAAAAATTGAAATGAAATTCCTTTTGGCAAATTGCAATAATAAATTGTTCTAGAAATTTTGATTTATATTTTTTTATTTTAATTTTATTAAAATAGAATTGGGCTGTTTTATTTGTTTTCTAAGGCTTAGTGATATGAGCTCAGGTTTATCTGGAAAATAATCTCAATTGGGCCTTTGTGAGGAGTACAGGTATTTGATCATGAGAAACATCAAAGTAGTCTAAATGTAGCCCTTGCACTAGACATGACGACGGGCCGGGCCGGCCCGGCCCGTAGGTTGCCGATTCTCTCGAAGCCGGCAACCCTGACTTTACGGGACGTGTCCGGGTCTTCCATTTTTTTATTTTTTTTTGTCCCGGCGGTCCGGGACGGGTCCGGGACAGGGCCGGTTCCACGGGCCGGCTCTTGGGTTTTGGCGGGCCGGTTAAGGGTCACCCATGGGAAACCTGCCGGCCCGTCGGGCCGGATCGACTGTGTCACGGCTTGTTGACTGGCAGACCTCTACCTTGCACTTACTCTTTTCTAGTTTGCTTAGCTCTGATCTCAATGTAATCGACCCAACGAACCAAGTGAAACAAATTTCAGTCATAGAATGCCCCACACTTGTGATTATATTGTATTCTAAAGTACCACATTTTCTGATAAAATATGCATATATTTGCAAAAAAGAGTATGTCGGTTAAGTCAGCCTAACATAGGACTACTTGTCGTTTACAATATAAGTATATTTTTTATTTTTATTTTTTTGCTAAAAAAACATGATTTTATCGATTTCTCTAGCCGTTAGCTTCCCTTACACTAAATTTGTGACTCAAATTATATTATGAATTTTGTTATAAAACTAGAGAGAAAGAGAGAGAATAGAGAAAATGTTTCTCTTAGGTACAATTTTCATTATAACTGAAGCTCTTATTTATAGGAAACTTCTGATGGCACAATCGTAATAATACAATTACATCAGGGACAAAATAGTCATTCACATACATTATTTTATAAATATTTCACAACACTCCCCCTTGAATGACTATTTCTAAACATATTTTAACTGATTAAAACAAAGTCCAATTTGCACATTTTCAAGTATATCTTGTGGCCATCATGTACCGTTGCTTCAGCATGTCAGGAAAACCCAGTGGGACAAAATCTGATCATTGTTGAATCTCAACATTTCTCCTCAGGAAACCCGGTGGGACAAAACCTGATCATCTTGAAATTATAACATTACTTCCTCGGGAAAACCCGGTGGGACAAAACCTGAGCATTGTGGAAGCACAACATTGCTCCCCCTCAAATAGGTCATCTTCAATGGAGTATCCATGTGCTGCCTCGTTAAAACCTTGTCAAGAAAACCCAATGGGAAAAAACTTGATCGAAGGAAAAAGAGTGCAGCTACTCCAGTCTTTTCTCATCATCATGAGGAATCATATCAATTATCCAGTAGTCCTCATTATACCATGAATATGCCTCGTTAAAACCTTATTAGGAAAAACCCAGTGGGACAAAATCCTAATGAAGGAAAAAGAGTACACTATTCATGTGAATACGCCATCCTTGTTGCCTCATTAAAAACCTTGCTAGAAAAACCCAATGGGATAAAACCTTAGCCAAGGGAAAAAGAGTACAACGCGTATTCCATAGATTCACCATAATAACTTTTCAATAATTTTCATGAATATCATATAGATTCATTCAGATTTTCAGATACTGGTGGTATTTATGATAATATGCCATATCATGCTTTTGTGCAACTTTCATTCTTAAACTCATTCTTATCACCAATCGATTTCAATGGTCTTACTGCCAATAGTTCCCAATATTCACATTTAAGTTGATTTCATTCTCATCAATATCATTTATATAGCGCTATTCATTTGTTTGTGTCGAAACATATTCATTTCCATTATTCCCCGTAATATATTGAGATATCTCATTATCAGTTGAATTCATCAATACCATATATATGCCTCCTTTCATCACTTATTTGGGGAATTTTAATTTGCACAATGTCATCGCTTCCAGCGTATTATTCCATCATCATATTATTTCATACATTTCACCACCATCAGTATCATTCAGTTTATAATTTTCACTTTTATTTTCAACAATTGATTCTCCCCCTCATCTCAACAGATCCCTGATATTTTCAGTATTGAGTTTCTTGAGGGGAGTTCATATAATCTCCATTTCATTCTCGATTTCAACATATAATAGGAGGACTTTGAACTCATATCACTTGTAATGTGCACATTTTTTTCATGAGTTCATCATATGAGCTGATTATATTACTAGTTTCATCACTTTCATATGACACTTATTTTCATTCTTTCGTATCCATCTTGTGTCATTCTTTGATCAAATCATCTCGTAACTTCAGGTTACGTGTCACACACATGTGGCTATCTAGTGGATCCATAATATCTAGTAGCACACATGGAGGGGTAGTGGGCCCATATATATATATATATCGTACCCCTTTCATACTCAGTTTGATAAAAAATCGATTCACAAATATTTAGCCAGTAATAATTTCACCAATCGAGAACAAAGTATCTCATATCACAAAAAATCAGTTAATCATTCAAACCATCATCATTTATATCAGTAAATATCACAATAATTCATTGTGACCCATTTATCACAAATATATCACATCATCATTCGACAACAATAAATGCACTTCAAGTGTAGATTCTGATCCACAATATTTAAATTCAGAACCGTATCACATGCGTATCAATCTTTCTGTCAGACATACTCTTTGTTTTTAGAGTCGTATAGCATACGCATCATTTCTATAAATTATCATGCAATCCATTTAATCTTTACGAACAAAGGTCCGAATTTACATATGGATTTGGCACTCTCAAATATCCGTAAATATTATTCTTTTGTTCCAGTAAATATCATAAAAATAATTTATCGGTCTCGAATAGAAAGATTGAGGGTGCTAATGATTAATGATATTCCAGGCGATATTCGATGGTTGATTGAAGCAAAAGTTCGATTGTCGGGAGAGTTTCCAAATTCATACAAATATATGCCAGGTATGGGTAAGAGTACTTTTGCAAAGAAACGAAGAGCAAAACGATTAGGTGGATGCTTCAAATGCGCTCGATGGACTTGTGACACACGATGTAAATCTGTGGGGTTTGTGTCCAAAAATCGAGAAGATAAAATAGCATTTATAAAGGATGAATTGAGTAAGGAATCTATGGATCAAACGATCCACCAGATTCTTGAGACACATCCTAGTGGGTATGTGCATCGTGAGCTTCTGTCTCTATGGATTCATTTCAAAAATGAAGAAGAACGTTATAGACTCGAAAATATTGTTTCAAACGATAAATTTTGTAAAACTAGTCTTGTTATTATGAAAATTCATACTAATGAAGTTTAGTATGTTGCACTGTAATTTCTAGAAAATCTTCTAGCTGCCGACAAATAAGATTTATTTAAAACCCAACACCTTATCTGTCAGTTGCAATTGTCAGAAGAAAACAGTAAAATTATTTATCGCTTTGTATAATTTTCTATTTAAATAGCGAGTCATTTATCATAATCATATGCCTCACAAACTTTTGAAAAATTAAGTTTATCAATAAATAGATGGATGTTTCAGAGCCTTCGCAAGGTAATAAATTTCTTCAGCCGATCAAAACCATATGTGTTCTTGGTGGTTCTAGACTGGTAAGTTTTTCTCAAAATGTCAGTTAGTAAGGGATATGGGAAATCAAAAAATCAATTTACTGTATGGAGGGACTAGCATCACTTTCTTTGATAATCTTTTATTGGCTGGAAAATGTTTTGAGATAGAAGTGAAGAGTATCATACCTTTTCATAGAGCTTCAACAAGGGTCGTCAAGGATTCCATATGCATGATGCTAACTCATTCTATTCATGATTGTATGATGGATATGGCGAACAAGAGCGATGCATTTATCATTCTTCCAGGCAGTTATGGAATGCTAATGACAATGTTCATCCTTGCTTCTTGGGCAGAATTGAAACTTTATAACAAGCCCATAGGTCTATTGAATTTTAATAACTTTTTTTCTGGTTTGCTTGGATTTTTAGACCAAGAAATATATCAAACCTTTATATCTCCTCCAACGAGAGAAGTATTCAAATTTGCAGATACGTCTGGTGAGCTTATCAAAAAGCTTCAAGAATGCATCACATTTCAAGATTCTGTGGAAACACAAGGGGTCAAGCGAAAAAGATCTTTTTGATCCTTTAGATCTCTCATTATGAACCCAGATAACAATAACGGGTGGCAGAGTTACGGAGTTTTATACTCTCGAGACGCACCCTTCTTTTATGGGTTCTATTATGTAATATTTGTGTATCTTGTACTTATCGAGCATGTACTGCCTATTCTCCATATTTCCATCATACGAACTTTCTGTGCTTGTTCCTCAGTAATAATAATACCAATTTAGTTTTTCCATAATATAAGCGTGTAGTACTTCATGACTACAATCATTTACCATATGTGCTTCTTCTGGAGCACTTTATTGTAATGTCTATATAATCTCGAATCTCAATGTGATCTGATATAGTACCTTAGACTCATATAATATATTGAGAAATCATTTTGTGTGATCACATATAACTTGTAACTTTTGGTACCACTTTCTCATTTTGTTCAATCATCCAATGGTAGCTTATGGTACCATTTCATCATTTTGTTTAATCATAACGTGGTAGCTTCCAATACCAATATACCAGATATCATTTAATCATTAAGTAGTAACTTCTGGTACTACTTCATCAATATTCGTTTCTCGGCCATCAATAAATTTTGAGAATTTATCCACTATTCTTTTAGGATCAGATTACTCCATATAATGTTCGTTTACGATTAGAACTTTAATTAACTTTAACATGGCCAGATACAAAGTATCGTTAATTTCATTCATCGGTTATCCCTTAATTTGTACTGCCCGTCGCCGGTGGCAGAGCCGCACTGACCGACCCATGTATATATAGCCATTCATATTTCGTTGCACATGGCCTTATCATATGGCCATTCCATATCACCGGCTATCATTAACAAATACACTTATCGTTTGGCCATCAACGGTCATTATTATTAATATATTTATCATCTGGCCATGCCGGTCATAATTATTTGCTACACTGACCGATTCACTTAGTTGTTCAAATCTTCTTTTGATAAATTGTTCGGCCTCTCACATTTTTATTTTTTTTTTATATATATTTCAACAATTGACCTGTCGGCTACCATTAAATATTACTTGCCGGCGGCAGAGCCTCACTGGCCGGTCTTCGTAGCCACACATACTTATTTTCATATCACAAGAGTCAATCCATAAATATCCACTTATTCGCATACCAATAATATTTTATAATAACAAATTTCAATCATTTTATAATGGCAATATATATTAATATACTTAATAAATCATATCAATAATGGTTTTAAATTAAAACTCTCATTAAACCGGTTATTATGGAATTTAAAAGAATAAAATTTCTTTCAAATTTATGTCTATGAGTGTATCATGCCATGCTGTAATAACTCATATATGTCCCAGCATTAATTTTCTTTCTTGTTTTTCTTTCCATTTTGTTCTCTTCCGTAGCCCACTTTTCTCTCTTTTTTCTTCTTTTCCTTTCTTCTTGTTCTTTTCCTATTCAATTATTTCTCTTTTCTTGACCCACATTTATCTCTCTCCTATTTTCCTCTTCTTTTCCTCTCCCCTTATTTCTCTTTTCCCGTAGCTTCTTCCTCTTTTCTTTTCTTCTTCATTTCTTCTCTCCTCTTTCCCCTTTTAATACTTTTTTTATCCCTTCATACAAATCTCTCTGATTGAAAACCAATCCCTTTATTTTTCTTTCAAATTTTCTTCTCTTGTTTCTCAAATTTTCCTTTTTTTTTTTCTTTTCATTTTCCTCTTCTTTTTTCCATTCTTGCCTATGTCACAGCCAAACACATAATTAACTTGAACAAAAATAAGTCAATAACCTGATGCACTATGTATAAGAAGAAGAAAGCACATCCGTATCTGAGAAAACAAGAAACAGTACCTTCTCGCAAATCCCTTCTAATTCTTAACCTTATTTTCTTTCCCCTTTTTCTTTGTTATTTCTTGATCTATTTAATCTTATTATTATTACAACATATCAAAAATAAAATCAATCCAATATCATTTTCCCAATTTTATTCTTTGTTCACCATCATCTTTTCTTTTTATTTGGCCATAGCATACTTTGTGATTTTTTCTTCAAAAATTTCAGTTGACAATACCTGTATATAATGACAGATCCCTCCTACCGCTTACCAATTTTGCCTTCTTAAGCTTCGACAAATGCGTTCTGCTTCCCATGGTCACCAACATATCGGTGGAGATACAATCGAGCTTCCCAACATTTTCTCTCTGTTTTTTTTTTTTAATTCACAAATAACACTGTAATAATTGGATTTCTGATACGGAGGATCATCTCTAAGATGCAACCGTAGAGCATACTCTCGTCATATACAAATCGAGCTCTAGAGGGCAGAGACTCGTGCTGATAACGTGTTATAAAACTAGAGAGAAAGAGAGAGAATAGAGAAAATGTTTCTCTTAGGTACAATTTTCATTATAACTGAAGCTCTTATTTATAGGAAACTTCTGATGGCACAATCGTAATAATACAATTACATCAGGGACAAAATAGTCATTCACATACATTATTTTTGTTGTTATGTGATTTTTAACAACGATGTAACTTGTGATCAAGTGGATAATTTTGAATGATTTGGACGTAAAGCATGTAGGATTAAATCGACAATGGCCTCGGTCCGAGGTGAACCGAGGTGAAGAGCCGTGATGGGCTTTTACGTGTTGCTTAGTGAAGTTTTTTCAGTTCGGGGAGAGAGATCCCCGTACAAATGTCATGGGCCCGCTATTTATAGTAATTTCGGGTTGATACATTGGGATCTGTGCATTACTTTTTCGAATAAAGGTACTTTTTGTGGGCGGTTTGAGGCAGGGGGTCCCACATAAATGATGACGGATCTTGTGGAGCAGGAGGGTTGTTCGTAGGCACCTTGTCACCTGCTTAAGGAGGTGACGATCTCGGTTCCATGTTGACCTCGGTAGACGTTGACCACTTCGGTCTTCGGTAGTTCGGTCCGGTTTGTTGCCTGAACCGGGGTGGTACTTGAAATTACGTCGGTTCAATGACTATCTGCCTTTTAATGTGTCAGTTGGAATCTCTTGATGCAGGTTTACCGATCCGGATGATAACAGAGAGGCCCCCAACATCGATGGGCATACGGAGTGATGGTCGTTGATGTTGCAATGCCAGGTATTTAGAGGCCCTGGATCGATAAGAAGTCGGCGGTAGGATGTGGTCTATGGTCTTCGGAGGGTCATCTTCGGTCTATCTACCGATGTAACCGAAGTGAATCATCTGTCCGAAGTGTAGACTGTATGCCGAGGTGGAGACACTTGGTGAATTTCGAAACATCTTCAGGCAGTTGTGACAGAAAAGGTGAACGGTCGTAACGATCAACGAGTAAATGTTTAGGCCGAACGGTCGTGCCGTAATGGACTTAAATGAGGTAACGGTCGACTTTAATAGGCGGCCACGTGTAACAGTAGGTGTCTTATCAGGTGAAGAGGTGGCGTCGGTTAGAATTAGGGGTCGCGTCGGTTCGACGCGCCCCCAATGAAGATACTCAACGGTCACAAATTGACGATTATAAATAGGGTTTAGCAATATCTGATCGGGTTTTCTTCACCTTTGCTTTTATTTTCGAGCTTTCATATCACTTGTTGTTTGAGTTCATTTGATATTCTGAAGAGTCTTTCCTGCTTGCTGTGTGCGACGTTTTTGGTAAGCTTTTGCTTCAATTTCTTTTGTCATTTCTTTTGTATTCTATTCAATCGTGCGATGGCGTCGAAAGGGAAGGGAAAGGCGGTGGCAAGTTCATCGAGTACTGAGTCGGTTCCGTTAGATGTCTACCACGATTCGGAATTGGTCGAGTTGGCCTTTGAATACCACCGGTGGGACCCGTTGTTGGTAAGGCATTTGAATATCCAGTTAAACGATGAGGACGGTGACTTGGTAGTGGAACATAATGCAACCGACCTCGCGGTGCCTCATTGGAGAAGACCTGTGAGGAAGTGGCCCGATCCGGCGATTGATTTCATTGGCGAGCCAAGTATTCTTACCGACGCTGATGTCGTAATGTTGAGAGAACAAGTTCGGATTCCCCCCTCGGTGAAAATCTTTGCTCCTTATCCCGGGGAGAGAATAACAAGTCCTCCTCCGGGTTGCGTGGGTGTTTTTGCAGAGAGTCTGAGGTCGGGATTAAGGTTCCCGTTGCCAAACTTGATCACGGAATACCTCCAGAGTTGGGGGTTACCGTTGTGCCAGATTACGCCGAATAGCTGGAAAAAGATAATCGGGTTGATGGTACTGCTGCACGAGAGAGGTGAAGGACTTCCTTCGTGCGATGAGATGAGGAGCATTTTTGCGTTTAAACAAAGTCCGAAGAGGAGGGTGGCCGAGTCTTCTTGTTGCTTTTTTGCCGGGGCGAAACCGCAACATGGTGTTAAAGTTGGGGAAATAGTGACTGAGATTCCGGAAAGTCTCCACGGTTTCCAGGAGGAGTGGGTGTGGATCGGTGGAGAGTGGCAGTCGGTGGACTTCTTTCATGAGCGCCGAATTGATGGGATGACAATTCCCATGTTAATTCATTCCGGAGCCAGTGAGTTTACTTTCTGTTTTTTTCAATTCGGATATACTTGTCTGATTTTTGTATTGTTCTGTGTACTAACAGGTCGGAACTTTTACTCTGTGTAGAAAAAGAGACGAAGCAAAAAGAACCGAAATTAAGTCCGGAATTCGGTGGGAAGTTGATAACTTTGGCTGGTCTGGATAAAGCAGAGAGGGATTATCGCAAGCTCGTAATAGACTCGAAACTTGAAGCGGCCGGTTTGTCTCTGGGAGTCACTACATCGAAATTTGACCCCGGTAAGAGAATCTTAACCAGTAATGATGTTGTCGAATTTTTTCGTATATATGGAACAGTTGTTTGTGACTTTTATCCCTTGTCGGTATGCAGTGTATTATCCTCTCCTCGGTTTCTTGGGCTACAACTCTGTCAAGGAGGCCAAGGAGTTCAGGCGTAAGTTTCCGAACAGAGACCTTCAATCTAAAGTTGGTAAGAGCCGTGATTTGAGATTAAACGACGCTATGAGGAGGGATCTTGTTCGCGCGTTGGTGAAGAAGACAGCTGGTCAGAAGAATGCTGGGAAGAAGTCGACCGAGGTGGGTTCAAGTGCCACTTCGGCTGCCATGCCGGAAAGTCCGAAGTCTGTGCCCGAGGTGGCGACTACCGAAGTGTTGTCGGTAGTGGAGGCTGTGGCGATCAATCAAGCTGATCCGGAGCCAATCATAGCTGGGACCGAAATGGTTACTACTGAGGTTGCGCATACCGAGGTTCCACCAGCTTCCCCGAAGTCGCTTGAGTTGGAGCAACCAGAGAGGAAAAAGAAGAGGAAATTGGTGAAGATGGCGGACGTCGGTGCTTCGTCCGGAGTTGAGAAAAGGTCCAAGAAGAAGCATGATTCCGGTCGTAAAGCGACTGAAAAAGGTACGGATGATTCTCCCTTGTTCGAGAAGTCTTTTTTATCAATTGATGAGGAACGGGCTGCCAAGGTCAAGGTGCCTGAGGGTGTTGTAGAGGACTGGTTCACTACTTTTCTGTCAGTGAAGTCGCCTCATATGTCATCAAGGATCGAAATGCCCGAGAATGCGAGAGATGCTGCTCGGGTCCCGTTGATGGTTTGGGACCCCAAATCCGAAGTGGGGGTCTCCTCTTTATCTAGTGTTGACAGGTTGAGCTACGCCAAGGCATGTGTTGGCAGGGCCTTGGTTAGCTTAGTGGCGGCCGAGGATGATCATCGCCGGGTCGCATCCCAATTGGAAGGGAAAAAGGATGTCTTAGCCGCGCGCGACATGGTGATCGTTCAGTTGAAGGAGGAATCGGCTAAAATGGAGGCCAACTTGATGGGCCAAATTGCTGAGAAGGTTGCCGAGTTGGAGAAGGCGAAAGCTGAGGCTGTGACATTGTCTGATGAGAAGAAGGCCTATGAGGCCGAAGTGGCGGATCTCAAGGCGCGCTTGGCCGTGGTGGAGCAGCACTTGAAAACTTCCGAAGTCAAACTGATGGAAACCGAGAAGGCCTTGTCGGAGGAAAAGGCTAATCATGAAGCATCTCGCAAAGAATGCGCTGAGACTCGCGAACTAGTGGGTCGGCAGCACGACGCTCATCAGGCCGACATAGCCAAACTTGAGAGGGAGAAATCATCTTATGGAGAGTTCATGTATGAGAACGGATTTCAGGCCGGGAAAGATTCGGTTATCGTGGAACCGAAGTCCGGGGACAATGCCGAGGTGGATGCTGATGAGGCCGGTGAAGAGGATGAAGCCGGTGGTCCCGACCTCGAGATTGAAATGAACACATGTTTGAACTTGAGGTGGATCATCGAGCGCTACGATGCCGGCTACTATGATATCGACGACCTTCGCCTGTTCCTCTTCCATAAATTAGAGAAGTATGGTTTTGACTCGGAGATCAAGGGGATGCACGTGGCGGCTGATGAGGACGAACGAGAATTCTGCGTGTGGATGCTCCGCCGTTCAGAAGAAATAAATGCAAACCCAGACTTGCCGCCACTCTCCGAGGATAGGGCTGCTCTCCTCCGGCGTGCTTATGTCAACATGATCTTGGAGGAGGAGAAGGAGAAAAGGAAGGAGCTGGCCGATGTGTACCTTTCAACTTTGGCCGAAGTGGAGGTTGAGCAGCACTTCGACGACATGACTCCGGAGCAGATTCAGAACCGAGTCAAAGCTTACATTGAAGAAAAGACGAGGTTGGCCGATAAGGAGGTGGAAATTGTAAGAGTGGTCACACCGGTTGGAGATGACGTGGAGAAATTAGCTGACCCTCGCGACGACTTTATTCCGGTGCCAGACGGGGCCATTGAAGCTGCTGCCAAGATGAAGGAATCACAGGTCTTGGAGCGATTGTCTTCTGGGATCGAAGTTGGAGAGAGTAGTGGCACCGGTGGGAGTGTGGAGAAACCGACCGAGGAGGCCTAAAGTTGATTTTGTGTTTTGTCTTTATTGCCTTTTTTTTTATTTACGTAAGGTAATCGGGGTGCCGGCATGTCGGCATCCTTAGTAGGAAATATTCGAAAGCTTACGATATGTAACCGGGGATGTCGGATAGCCGAATCCCTTAGTATGAAATATGTAAGGGCTTGCCCAAACTTCTTAAAATATATTTACATATGAAGTGTTTGCCTATGTTTGATTTTGATGGTATGTCTGCTGTACAAATTTCAGCGATTTTTTGACCAAGTGTTCTGAATTCGGTTTTCATTAAAAAATGAATTGTTTTAACTCGGAATTACTTAAATCATGATCCGAGTTGTAAGATTTTGTAAAACTAACTTCCGAATTCCACTTTGGTCGTTTATAAGAATTTCAGCCACAAGTGTGAGTCGATTATGCGAGTTTTCAAATAACTTCGCAGAACTCAACACATTTTTAGGGCTGTACGGGAAACAAAATGAAAGTCACCGGACTTCGTCAGAGTCCGATTATGGAATGGCCCCAACCGAGTTGTTTGAATGAATGTTCGGTAATTATCGGGACCCGTCAAATCATGTTAGCTGAAGTGACGTTTGACGAGCTTCAACCCCAACCAAACCATACGTGGGGTTTGGATGTATTACGGGGTATCAGCTAGACCGAGTGTCGCAATGCTTACATTGGCATGATATATTTAACCATGTTTCAAAAGGTTCACATCGGCATCGAGCTTAGTGCTCGACTTTTCAAAATATGTAAACTGGTAGGCTATTCAGTACATCAAAAGAGGTGATTTCAGGCATTCACCGAGGCAAAAGAGAAGGTCCGTACAAAAGGGAGGTCGATTATGCGACTTCGGATCCTTCATTGATAGAATTTTTTCAAGTACACCGCGTTCCAAGGATATTGATGTGGCGTTCCATCGGGATGAGCAATTCGGTAGGCCCCATGAGGTAGGATTTTGATGATTTGAAAGGGTCCTTCCCACCGCGGTTTGAGTGGTCCGGGGTCAGGCCCCATGATACGCTTGAGGACCAAATCTCCAACTCGGAACGAACGGGGTTTGAGTTTAGAATTGATGTATCTTTCATTTCTTTGCTTGTATGCAGCATTCTTGAGTTCGGACCGAATACGGTGTTCTTCAAGCAGGTCCAGATTTGCTTTCATGTTTTCCGAGTTGGCTTCTTCGGTGAAATGCTGAATTCGGTAAGTCGGTTCTCCGAGCTCCACCGAGACTACGGCTTCGGAACCGTAAGTCAGAGAAAATGGGGTCTCGCCGGTGGACGTCCGTGTGGTAGTCCGGTAAGCCCACAGGACATGTGGCAACTCCTCGGGCCAAGCTCCTTTGGCGGCGTCAAGTCGGACTTTGAGACCATTCTTTATGAGTTTATTTACGGCTTCAACTTGACCGTTGGACTGCGGATGGTAGGGAGATGAGAAGAAGTGTTTGATGTTGTATTCTTCACACAGGGATTCAAGTCGTTTGCCTTCAAATTGCTTGTCGTTGTCGGTTATGATGGAATTCGGCACCCCGAAGCGACAGATAATTGACTTCCACACAAAATCTACGACCTTCTGTTCGGTTATCGTGGCTAACGGTTCAGCCTCGGCCCATTTAGTGAAATAGTCAACTGCCACGATAGCAAACCAGACACCTCCCTTTCCGGTTGGTAGAGGGCCAATAAGATCAATCCCCCATTTGGCAAACGGCCACGGACTGTAAATTGATTTTAGTTCTTCGGGAGATTGATGGATGTTCGGGGCAAACATTTGGCATTTCGGGCATTTGCGCACCCATATGGCGGCGTCGGTCTTCAAAGTCGGCCAGTAATAACCTTGCCGCAGGATTTTATAAGACAATGCCTGTGCACCGGGGTGACTTCCGCAAATCCCCTCGTGTACTTCTTCAAGAATGTACCGTGAATCAGTTTCACTTACGCATTTCAAAAGTGGAACGGAGTATCCCCGTTTGAACAGAGTTCCGTTGTCTAATGTGTACCGAGCTGCTCGGATCCGAAGTGCTCGAGCTTCTTTTGGGTTCGGAGGTAAGGCCCCAGTTTCCAGGTAGTGGATGATAGGATCCATCCAAGTTGGTGATTTTTGCGATGCTGCTGGATTGATGGCCGTGACCTCGGAAAGGGCAGTTGATGGTTGTTCTTGTTGGCCGATTTGGATGTACTCCGCGCTCTCCATCCCGTTACTGGACGCAAGTCGAGATAAGGCATCTGCTTGAACATTGAGAGTCCGGGGGATATGCTCGAGGTCGGCGGAGAATTTTGATAGTTTCCGTTTAGCCAAAGAGAGATAAGGTGTCAGCCGAGGTTCCTTGACTTCATACGAACCATTGACTTGATTGACAAGGAGCTGTGAGTCTGAGAAGACTTTGAGGTGGGTCACGTTCATGGACTCTGCCAAATTCAATCCGGATAGCAGTGCTTCGTACTCGGCCTCATTGTTTGTTGCTGGAAAGAGGAATTTCACCGAGTGACAAAATAACCGATTCTCTGGATCAGCTAAGACTATCCCTGCACCTGCTCGGTTGGCTGTCGAAGAGCCATCAATATAGAGGACCCATGGTTGATTATTACAGTGAACTGTGATGGCCGGGGTAAACTCGGCGATAAAGTCGGATAAGGTTTGGGCCTTGATTGCAGTCCTCGGTTGATAATGGATGTCGAATTGTCCGAGCTCAATGGCCCATTTAACCATGCGCCCCGAGGTATCAGGTCGGTGTAAGATTTGCCGAAGTGGATATGAAGTGCGAACAGTTATAGAATGTTCTTGGAAGTATGGTCGTAATTTCCGGGCTGCTATCACAAGTGCAAATGCTAACTTTTCCATCAGAGGATAACGTAGTTCGGCATCGTGTAAGGCCTTGCTGACATAATAGATGGGTGATTGCAGCAATCCTTCTTCGCGTATCAAGACAGCGCTAATGGAAGATTCACTAACCCCGAGGTATAAGAACAACATCTCCTCGGGTTTCGGCTTTTGCAACGTCGGGGGAGAGATCAGTGTCTCCTTCAGATTGTCAAGAGCTCTTTGACACTCCTCAGTCCATTCAAAACGTTTCCCTTTCTTGATTGCTTCAAAAAACGGCCTACAACGATCTGTAGACTTGGAGATGAACCGGTTGAGTGCAGCAAGTCGGCCAGTTAGGGCCTGGACACCCTTGACCGAAGTTGGGGGAGTTAGATCTCGAATGGCCTTTATTTTGGCCGGATTGGCTTCTATCCCGCGCTGGCTAACCATATAACCTAGAAACTTTCCGGATTCAACTCCAAAAGTACATTTTTTCGGATTCAGCACCATGGAATAACATCGGAGAATGGCGAACATGTCTCGAAGATGCGTTATATGATCAGAGGCGTGCACCGACTTGACGAGCATGTCATCAACATAAACTTCCATAGTGTGTCCGATCAGTGTTGCGAACATCTTGTTGACAAGACGTTGATATGTGGCTCCGGCGTTTTTTAATCCGAACGGCATCATAGTGTAACAATACAGACCTCGGGCCGAATAGAAGGAAGTGTGTTCAGAGTCCTCGGGATCCATAGGAATCTGGTTATAGCCGGAGTATGCGTCCATGAAACTCATCAATTCATGTCCCGAAGTGGCGTCAACCATATAATCTATGTGGGGAAGCGGATAACTGTCTTTGGGGCACGCCTTGTTGAGGTCGGAAAAATCAATACACAATCTCCACAACCCGTTACTCTTTTTAACGAGCACTGGATTTGAGACCCACGTCGGGTATTTGGCTTCCTTAATGAATTTATTGTCAACTAGTTTTTTGACTTCCTCTTCCAATGCCTTCTGACGATCCGGCCCCAGTTTCCTCCTCTTTTGTACAACCGGCCGGACTGTTCGATCGAGGTTCAGTTTGTGGCTAGCGACACCAGGGTCGATACCCTTCATATCCTCGTGCTTCCAGGCAAAGACATCAGAATTCTGCTTGAGAAACGCAATAAGTTCTGACCGAAGTGGTTCCCGAAGATGACTTCCGATACGTAATGACTTGTGGAAGATTGGTTCGTCAATATAGACTAACTCCACGTCTTCCCCAGGTTCGGCTCGATCAGGTCAACTTTTTTCTTTAAACAAGGCCCTGGGATCCAGCTCGTCTTCTTCCAGGAGGGGCTCTTTTCCAGGTCGGCGTCCTCGGTCCTTGGTTAAAGAATCCGAGGTGGAAGGCTCACCGACGTGGTTGCTCAGTTCTTCGGTCGTCGCATCATTCGGATGGTGATGTTGTGGGGAGGTTTCATGGTTACTCGTTGAAGCTGAGTGAACTCCATGAGATGGGATTACAAGTTGCCGAGCTTCTCTTTGATCTCCGAAGTGGGTTCCTTCTCCTCGGGTTGTCGGGAACTTTAATGCGTAGTGGAAAATAGAGACTGCGGCCCGAAGTTTGTACAACGCCGTTCTGCCGATGATGGCGTTGTATTCGTTGTTAATATCCATGACTTTAAAAGTCTCCATAACGAGTTTGGTGACATTCTCCGAGGTACCAGATCGGACGGGCAAGGTGATTTCTCCGATGGGTTTTGAAATACTGCCATTAAACCCCTGGATTTGATCGTTGCAAGGTCTGATCTCGGCGGGGTCAAGACCCATCTTGTCAAAAGCTTTCAGCATCAAAATACTTGAATAGGCCCCAGTGTCCACCATGACACGATGAACCGGGATACCACATATCGGAACGGTAATGACCAAGGCGTCAGAATGAGGATGAGCGAAGTGATTCGCGTCCTCCATATTGAAGGTTATTGGGCAATTCCGATTGTTGAGAACATCTCTCAAATCGGTGGTGTAAACCTGTTTACCGGAGTTGTAAGCTTGTCGGGCATACGCCTTAACCTGTCGGCGGGACAACGTACTCCGGGAGTTGTTGGTATTAACCCGATGGATAGTGATTTGCATTGGTTCAGGAGATCTATCTCGCTTACGTCCTCGGGAAATTTCAGCAGGGGCAGAACCGGAGGTTTCCGAGGTAAACATGAATACTTATTTATCCCCCTGTCGGATGCGTTTTGTCATTGCACCTCGGTCTTCCTCGTCATCTTCATCATCAAAGGATTCGATCTGACGTCCAGGACCTCGCCTCTGGGAATCAGCATTACGATAAAATTTCCTAAGCTGCGGATGGCCGATTAAACGCAACAATGCGGCCAACAAACTCAAACACTCATCCGTGTTGTGCCCGGGCGACTTGTGGTAATCGCAATATCGGGACTTGTCCAGCTTTTCTTCAGGCGCCCGAAGTGGCTTGGGATCTGGCAAAATGCCCTTCCCTTTGATTTCTTCATAAATGGCAGCTGCTCCCGCCGAGTACACAGTCTGATAACCGGACTTCACGTCGGTCGCGTATTGTTTTCGGGCCGCTCGGACTTCGGGATCGTTGGGGTCTCCTCGGGGAGGCCCCCTGAATTGAGTCTTATTTTGCTTGTCAAAAAATTTATTCTTCCTCTTTTCGTCGGTTCCCACCTTAGAGGATTTTTGGTTAAAATTGAAATCGGGAACCGACATGGCTTCTTCCGCTATGATATGCTGTTGGGCTCGAGCAAGAAATTCTTGAAAAGTATTCGGTTTATTTTGGCATAACGTCCAGCGGAAAATCGAGTTTGGCTTCAACCCAGCAATGGCCATGACAAGCAAAGTTTCGGGATGACAGGGTTCCATATTCTGGACTCGGTCGTTGAAACGGGCGATATAATCTTTAACGCTTTCATCATCTTTTTGAGTGATGTTGGCAAGAGACTCTTTCGGGATAAGCTTGGGCCCCGATAAAATGAGATCGGAAAGCCGACCTCAATTGTTGCCATTTCCAAATCGAGTGAGGGGGAAGCGAATGGTACCATTTTTGGGCCCGAGGCCCCAATGTTAGTGAAAACATGCGACACCGAAGTGCATATGACGCTCCATGCAGGTCCATCCATGAGGTGTAATGACCGAGGTGTGAGTCCGGGTCGGATGTTCCATCATATAGCCCGATTTGGGGAACCTTGACTTTTCCAGGAACTGGTTCCGAAGTAAGTTCCGGAGTGAGGGGAGAATCGGCTTCCAAATACACCTGAGCCGAGGTAGAGGCCCGCCGAGGTGGATCCTCAGGTGCCCGTTGCCGACTTTCCAATTCGGCTATTCGTCGTCGTAGTGTTTCGAGTTCGGACGACTCTTGGCGAGCCCGATTCCGTTCAATATGCTGTCGGAGGTCGGTTTGCGCCGGATTGGAAGGATGTCGGTGCTGCTCACGAGGCGGTGTCCGTCGTAAATGACCCGACTGACTTTCGGCAGTTTCCTCTTGGGGAAGTATGGGAGGATTATGCCCGGCGTCAGTGCGTCGTGTATTTTGTTCCGGAGGCGGTTGTGACATTCGATCACGAGGTTGAGATGTTGCATGAGATGTTGTCCTTCCGCCGTCTTGTCGTGCCGGTAGATTCTGTCGGTTCGCGGGGGTCGTGGGAATGATGGAGTGTCCCGGAGCCGTTGTTGATGTTCCCGGCATCGTTTGGGCCATTAAAGCGGCAAAACCACGTGCAAATTCCGGATTTTGAAACAGAACAGCATAATCCGGTGTAGGTGGAGCCATGGCTTGTCGTCTAGCGGATTGCCCGGCGCTACGACTGTGGCCGTCTCGTGACGTGTGACCACGATGATCTGAGTGAGACATGGTGGATATGGCTGATATGCACCGTTACGTGAAAACGCAGAGATTAACCTCAAATCACTTATGAGGCCCTCCTTCTAGCGCCAAACTGTTGTTATGTGATTTTTAACAATGATGTAACTTGTGATCAAGTGGATAATTTTGAATGATTTGGACGTAAAGCATGTAGGATTAAATCGACAATGGCCTCGGTCCGAGGTGAAGAGCCGTGATGGGCTTTTACGTGTTGCTTAGTGAAGTTTTTTCAGTTCGGGGAGAGAGATCCCCGTACAAATGTCATGGGCCCGCTATTTATAGTAATTTCGGGTTGATACATTGGGATCTGTGCATTACTTTTTCGAATAAAGGTACTTTTTGTGGGCGGTTTGAGGCAGGGGGTCCCACATAAATGATGACGGATCTTGTGGAGCAGGAGGGTTGTTCGTAGGCACCTTGTCACCTGCTTAAGGAGGTGACGATCTCGGTTCCATGTTGACCTCGGTAGACGTTGACCACTTCGGTCTTCGGTAGTTCGGTCCGGTTTGTTGCCTGAACCGGGGTGGTACTTGAAATTACGTCGGTTCAATGACTATCTGCCTTTTAATGTGTCAGTTGGAATCTCTTGATGCAGGTTTACCGATCCGGATGATAACAATTTTATAAATATTTCACAACAAATTTCACACTATTGAGTATAATTTCAGATGCGCCATAGTGCACTAATCTTGAGGAAGCACATTTGGGCCACCAATCTATTTTCTTGCTTGCTTTCAATGAATTGGAGGCCTTTAACCCAAGAGAACAGCTGCCCTTTGCATTTTTTAGGGACCAAATGCAGCCAAAACTGAAGGTCGACATGTTTGATGTACAAGTTTTTGAGCAGGTGGCAATTGGATTCAGGCACAACCATAAACGGGCCGGGCCGAACTCTGGGCCCACGCTCAGGATGGCCCGCCCCGAACTGTTTGGGAATGGGACTTTTTTTTTTGTACAAAGAGATATAATTATTCACGAGCTACTAGAGACAAACGTTCTGTGGGCAAGAGACACCTTTAACATCATGCTCAAGCGGAACAACCCCGGAAGGTGGGTCTGGAAGCCGATGGCACTCGAGAGAGACCGAAGCCGCATAAGACGCCAGGTAGTCCGCAGCAAAGTTCGCCTCACGAAAGACGTGAGAGATCTTCACCTGTCAATCTCGACTTAAGAGCTCTCATATCTCTATTACCAAGTCAGAATGAACATGTGTATTTGACTATTTGTTCACCAAATTATTATATACTCTTATCCCCTTATATCCCCCCTATATATTAATCCAGAACGCGCTGAGCCTACGTGGTTGCTTCTGGTGCTTCGGAATCATATGTGGCAAAATTACATGCTTCGTTATAAGGTTTGGGTAAATTTTAATTTAATTCTAAAAAAAATAATTAGGTTCGGAATACCATAAATATGTTGATTATTGATGGTCATGTTACATGTATTAATTGCATTTTAATACCATTCCTTATTATAACTATTGAATTGTATATATATTTTAAAAGTTAATAACTTTTGTATTTTTATGAGTTTTACATATGTAATATATCAAATTAATCTTCTTTTGATGAGTTTCGATTTAACATCCATATTGTATGTATAAAACAATAATTTATATTTATCTTTATAACAATAATAAAATTATTTTTAATATTAATTAGAAAAATAAAATTATTTATCAACTAATATATTTATATTTCAAGTAGTTATATGATATAAGTTATAAAAACTAATATAATATAAAACATGTAAGTCATAAGTAACACATATCATTCTAAAATATACAGTAATATATTTTTTTCGTAAAAAAGTAAACTAAATTTAATATAATTTTCTCATTAATTTTAAAATTTAAGAATAATTTTTTGACAAGCACCTTACACGGGTGTTGTATTAGTTTGTTACTTGTTATTTATTAAAGAATATTCTACTTTTATAACATCATTTTTGTCCGAAAAAATAAAAATAAAATGATAGCTCATCTTGTTTGTTAGCTTGGTTTGTGTTTAAAAATATTATTCATTTGTACTTGCTCTATAAATCAAAGTAGACATTGGAAGTAGGGTAGATGAGGGTACAATAAGGAGTTGATTTTGTATTTTTAAGAAGTTAATATACTTGCTAATAGAGATGTAACTAATCACCTCTAAATTTGAAATACTCGAGCTTGTGGCTCAGCTCGTTAGCTAATCGAGTTTTGCTCGTTTACACAATTAAGTCGTCAATCATGAGTCTTAACGAGTGAACTAATTTAAAATTTAAAAGTGTACATCACCTAGTTTTTCTTCAGTATTAACAAATCAAGCCAAACTCAGCTCATTAACTAACGAGCTCGAGTTCGGCTCAACTTTTTTTACGAAAGAAGCCGAATTGAGCTGAAGTCGACCCTTAACGCAACCACTCGTTTTGCTTAATTAACATATATGGTTGCTAATTGAATATTACCTTTTTTTAATATGCTAATTGAACATTGTTTATTTAATTAATAGCACTAATTTTTTAAAAATACCAGCCCACCAATTTTTTATGCTTCAACGCTACATACCCACCTAACCAATTCAATTTTAATTTTTTTTTTTTCAAAACCTATGTAATGATTAATGAACCAAAGTACAATTTCTATATTAATTGCAAAACCGTGCCACACATGTAATATTATATTACTATTAGCAATAACAAAATGCATGCCATATCTACCGGATCTCAACAACAACAAGCGTTGATAATTAACAAAAATGTGCACCAATTCAATATATAGGACTCAAGAAAACTAAACAAATCCAACTCCATTTTATATAAACCCAATTTCTCCACAATTACACACACCCCATCTCTGCATATTTCTCACAAAGATCTCCACCAAAAAAAAAAAAATTAAAACTAAAAAATAAAACATGGCGAGCGCAAAACTAGTCGAGACCCACAAAACTGGGGCCGAGATCCACAAAGGCGGCTCGTGTAAGGCCAAAACGCTCGAATTCCTAGACGAGGTCATGATGCCGAAGGACTTGTTGCCGCTAGACGAGATTGAGGAAATCGGGATCAACCGAAGCTCGAGTTTCGTTTGGTTGAAGCTGAAAAAGAAAACCGATACCAAGTTCAAGAAGATCGGGAGCACCGTGATTTATGGTTTGGAGATCACGGCCTCGTTCAAAAAGCGACACATGTACAAGTTGACCGGGGTCAAAGCCAAGGAGATACTCTTGCCTGTCGTGGTCAACGATATCCTTGTAGGGGAGCCCGAGCCCGACATGGTCAAGTTCACCACGCCGCTCGGGATTTCACGATCGTACCCTATCTCGGCTTTCGAGCCCGAGAATTAAGAGGAAGTGTTGGCGAAAAGGGTTTGTACTTTGTACTTGAAATGTGGTTAATTTATTGAGAGATTATTGCATTTTGTGCATGTGTTGTCATTTGGTAAGCTATTCTATAGCTACATTGTTGGAAACTTGGAAAGGGTTTTTATTTTTTATTTTTTCTCTTCATGTGTACGGTTGCTCTTAATTAGTTGTCATATTTTTTATTTAATTATTTTTTTGTCTGTTCCGGTCCATATTCTGCTTTCGTAGAGAAGCGTACGAGTGGGCAATCTCAATAACACCAAAATACTATACCAATTCATCTTTATTCATAAAATTACTTAAAAAAATAGATAATTAGTCTTTTAAATAAGACTCTTAAACCCTATTCCTAACTTGCCCAATAAGACAAAATTTTTTATAATATTATTTAATTTCTAACTTATTTTTCAAGATACCTATGCTAATAATAATAAAAAAAATAATAATAATCTACACCAATGTCACTCTCCAGCATTTTGCTAGGGCTAATTAGTTCCCCAATGACCACAGTTGGGTGACACTTTTCATTCAAATTAGGGATCTAATTTCTTTTTCCAAATGACAATCTTTTCAGATTATATATATATATACTATCAATAAGATAAATAATAATCACAATCTCTCGAATAGAGGTGAACAAAACCAAACCGAAACTGAAAAATTGAGTCGAACCCTGCAATTCGATTAGTGTGGAATTTTTTTTCTTAAACTGCGGTGCAATTTGATTACTATTTTTCACATATTCGGTTTTGTATATTTTATTTTGTCGATTAATTTATTTCGATTTTGCACCAAACTGCAACAAATTAAATAAAAATAATAGAAAAATCGAGACAAAAACAAAACCGAGCCAAACATGCACTTCGATGTGGTTCGATCATGTTGTTAGGTGAGTTTTTGCATCGAACTAAATCAATGTATTGGGTTCTGAAAATTGATGTTGGCTGAGAGCAAGAAGTCAAAGTTAGTGCGTGTATGGAAATAATACATATCTCTGCACCAATTTTGTACATATTCCAATTGAAAATTCAAACATATTGTAATATTCACCTAGATTTTCATTTCAATTGTATAACTTTAATTAAACTATTTTCAAACGAAGAACTATAATGGCTGTGTTTGTTTATTGGCGTTTTGGCTTTAAAATAGCTTTTTCAACCATTTAGCTGTTTGACCATACACAATCAGTTAAAAACACTGTTTGGTAAATAGCTGTTGTAACCAGGTTTTTGGGCCCAATCCGCCAAAATGAAAAATGCTGCTTTTTGCAGCGTTTGGCTTAGCGGTTCCAGATATAAAATTAAAGTCTTAATTGCCCCACTCCTCATTAATACAAGAGCAATTAAATGAACAACTCTCTATGCATCTCACAAATTTCAGGAAAAAAAATATAATCAAAATGGTGATATTTTTTTATTCAAACCCATATAAATAATATTTAGTCTCAAAATTTTGGGAAAAAAGTAATCAAAATCGTGATATTTTTTTTTTCCAAACCCATGTAAATATTATTTAGTTTTTGATATAATGTAAGAGATATATTTAACTATATAATTTTCATTCCAACTAATACTTTTTACCAACTAAATTTTAAAATATAGGCATAGATACACTATCATATATCATAGTTCATCACATAATCCCCTAAAACAATTGACAAAGTTTGTAGAAACATTCAAACAATTTGAGAAATCTAGTCAAAAAAGTTTCAAAGTTGCATAAATCTCTAAATAATTTGAAAATTCTAGTGAAAAAAAAAAAATTTGAAACAGCCAAACAATTAGAGAAATCTAATAAAGTAAAAGTGGAAAGAAAATTCTAATAAATGAGGTATTTAGTTACTTAGATGACGAGAGAACTTTTGGAAATTGTTACTGTAAATATTAGTTAATTTGTTTTTTTTTTCAGTTGTAATGACATATATTCTAATTGAGTCATATTTAGATTTTTTAAATAGTAATGACTCGTTATTAATTTTGTTTATATGATGCAATCTTATTTTATCGATTAAGAAATATTTTCATTGTATTATTATTTATATTTTTCCTATACTTTAAATCAATTTAATAAATATTTAAAATATTAATTATTTTTATTTTTTAAATTATTATAAGTTCAACATAAATAAGAAGGATAAATTATGAGTATGTCCTTATTAGTAATTTTATATGTTAACAACTAATTTACCAAATATTTTTTCACAAACCGCTAACACAATCATATGATCAAAACAGCAAATTTAATCCGCTAGTCAAAACAGCTAATACAATCAGCTAACAGCTAATTACCAGGCCAATAATATCGAGATGCATTAAGCCCAGAAAGAATCACTTAACTTCGGCCCAAATATAGAATCAGCCCAAACTTCTAAACTAGCCCAGAAAAGAATTCATAGGCTAGGGCTTTATTACATGCCTTCCCAAATAACATAAACAAAACCCTAGGAACGCCTCAACAACGGAGAGGAAGCTCAGCAGCAGCTGAAGAAGTGTCGAAAATGGTGACTTACAAGGTAAACAATCCCATCCCTCGTTACAATTTCACGACTTCCATTTATGTGTATGCATTATGATCATAGAGTTGATGATTGATCTTATGTCTCTGTCGACGGTGTTCAGTTTCACCAGTACCAGGTGGTCGGAAGAGCTTTGCCGACGGAGGCCGACGAGCACCCCAAGATCTACCGGATGAAGCTATGGGCTACCAATGAGGTCCGAGCCAAGTCGAAATTCTGGTAATTATTTGCACCCCTCTTTGTTTTATCATGTAAAAATGATTTTTTTTTTTTTTTTTCTG
>CACSLK010027752.1:1128374-1158132 GCA_902706635.1 Striga hermonthica | reverse complement strand
TGTTGGGACCGGTTAGGATCTCAAAATTATGTATGGCACGGACTATCTACGAATTAAACCATAAGTGCAGCGAAACTAGAAGCGAGGTTTCAACGCGTACTGTTTTTAATTTTGTTGACTCTGAGACGTTTCTGATTTCCGTTGAAGAAGATCGTCTGTATCTCATGTCTGTTGGGTAGCCGAACTAGCCTCACCATCACCGTCAGATCGCTTACTGTCCAAGTCGGATCATCCCGGAGGACCCAAACCTCTGCTGACTTGGTCAAACCTCTCGGATTTCAACTTGGACTGCAACTGGGTGCTAGAGCCTTGCTGGACCGGATTTGGGCCGAGTCAGACCGCTGGGTCGAGTCTGGTCGCGTCTGGACCGCTGCTGGGCTGCATTGAGCCGCTGGACATCGCTGGGCCTCGATGGGCCGCGCTGGACGTGCACGGGCTTCACTCTGGGCCGTTGGGACATAAGGAACGCGTGGGCCGTTGCGCGGGTTGAAGACTGGGCGCGCGGACCGGGAAATGTGAAAGGGGATGCGGGCTTCGCCTATCAGTCTTGTGGGAGCGCCTGCGCGGGCTTCGCGACAAGGTCGCGGGTTGCCCACATGTCTGCTCGCACTGTCGGTCTATGACGGGGCTGGCCGCGAGGGCATGCGGCTGGGCACCACCAGTGTGTGGCTGGTCTCTCCAAGGTCGCCGGTCGCCTATCACCCGAGGATCTTCTCCAGTTGATTTCGGATGATATCTGGCTGCTTCTGGATCTTCATGGTTTGGGTATATATATTTTACGAGGTTGAATATATATATATATATATATATATAATTTCGCCATGAATTATCTCGGATTTTATGTTGTATAACCCGACATTTTCTCCGATCATCTTGGTGGGCGATGAAATCGGAGATATCTCTATTGGGATTACTTGGAGAAGAATAATAAGAGAACACAAGAGAGAGAAGAGAGGATGGGAGTGGCGTGAATGTCGTGTGGTATTCCCAATCCCATCTCATGTGAATTATGATCTACTCTCCTAATCCCAAGAGATGTGATATATTTATAGGTTACAACATGGACCCTAAGGAGGTATTAAATTGGGTTTCTCCTATTATGATTAGACTATAAGCCAAACCTACCAAACTCATATAGGAATAATACATCCATTACACTAAAGTAATATTATTAAATAAACTCCCATTTTAATTCTCGAATTATATGCGAGGCTCCAATAATAATTGCTCGATTTATCTTCTCGTGTTTAAAATATAATGTCCATCAATTAATTTAATTACTGACAATTAAATTATTCAACATCTATAATCGAGACTAGTACCACTCATACCATGATTATGTTAGGAATAAATTCCACTAGCCAGATTTAACATAATAATCCTTCATGAGCTCATCTTGGGGACATCAACAAACTATCGAACACGGTGGCCGTAAATATTCTAACAGCACATCGTACATACAATAATATTACCCAAAACAGTAAGTATATTGATATAGTAAATTGAATCTCACTCAAAGTAATATTTACTGCATGCACATGCCTGTTTATATCTTACTGAGTTAAAAGTACGGTGTATTCGACGTTGTGCATTAAATATTATAAGTTATTTGGATGCATATAATATTAAAATTATAAGTTCAATCATAATATTATATTTCAAACATTTAGTATTATAAGTTATATTTCTGCATATAATAATAAAATTATAAATTAGATAATAGTATTATATTTTAAAATTTGATAATTGGTTGGAATAAATAGTACATACGATTTTGATTGCATACGAATTACTATATTGATTGCATAAAATGTAATAAATATATAATTTACGTAATTTTGACGGATCATGATCGATTAATTAGCTGAAAAACATTTAAATTTTATTAGAAAAATTGCTTATGTGATTTTGAGAAGATTTACTATGACATAAAAAAAATAACTTATTTAAAAAACAATCCCTTAATCATATATAAAAATATAATAATAATCTTAGTGTAAAATATAATTTTATGTAACTTTTATATTTATTTAATGTAAAATATAATTACTACTTTTAATATTAGTTGTTATATGATTCAATAGAACTATTATATGATTCAATAAAAATATATAATTATTACTCAATTAAGAAAAAATATAATGATTTTTGTCTTAATTAACTCAAAAAGATATAATGGTTTTTGTCTTAATTAACTCAAAAAGACGTTGTAAAATATTTTATTATTATATGAGATATGGTGTATTAATACCATATAAGTAAAATTTATTAGTTCTATTTAATGATTTGAGTAAAATTATTTAAGTTTTATTTATTAGGTAAAATTTATTGCAAAGATAACAATTATATATACTAGCATTTGCACATATGTAAATAAAGTATTGTGAGTTATTTGTATGCATATAATGATTAATTATTTTCCTTTTACTTTTTTGCAGGTCAAATTTACAATTTTTTTTTTGACTGAAACGATAGATATATTATATAACAAAACGCACAACTGTGCAACAAAGCAGCCCAAGGTTGAATAATACAACCGGAAACTAGAAACCGGGAGGACGGATCGAACGACCGCCTAGAACTTCGCTAGCCACGCTAGAAAAGAAAACACACGACACACAGCTAAAGACAACAACACACTAACTACGAACGCTCCCCATAGGAGAATTGAAACGCCTTTCACAGGGGAATCAGTACCGGGGCCAACGGCCCAAACATAAAAAACAAGACCAAAAGACAACAATACTACCACAAAGAAAGCAAAAAAAGACAACTAAAGAAACACTAGCCCTCCCTCTACTGCAAAACCAACCAAACTAGTAGCCACCAAGTTGACCCAAGGGAATCCTACAGCTTGAGCAAAACGACCCTCCACTGCCAAACCGCCTAGCTGAATTGAAACTCAAACCATAAAGCCCACCTAAGGCCAACTTCTCCCCCACGCCAGTAAACATCAAGAAAGCTCCCTACACGGCTAACCCGAGTCCCCTAACACCACTAGAGAGGTCTGGAGAGCCGTGCACTCCCCGAAACCCAAACCAGAGAACTGGGGAAAAGAAGTTCTCTCGACGCCGCAGCCCCAGCCCCACCGACCCTAATACACAGCCGCCTCAGAGCCACTCAAGAGCCAAAACTACGAACCACAGAGCGCCACCAGACGCAGTCAAAAGAATACCGAGACAGGAGCGGCTAGAAAAGAGACTTAACCTCAATCGAGACCGTCGAAATCTGACCGGTCGTCAACCGAGTGTTCGCCACCTTCAATCCCAAACCGCCGACGAAAAGGAACATTGCAACCCGATGGCCCCTGGACCCCGCTACGACCGGAAAGTGAATACAACCCTCCAAGCCGACGAGAGAACGAAGAGAGGCCCGCCAGAGAGCCCGACACACCCCGATTAGAGACAGTGAAGTAGCCGGTGCTGCACCCGACCCCAGCCCAAGGCACCGCGACCCATGAGCCCTCCTACACGCCGGAGACGCAAGCAATTGCGGACCCTAATTTACCTGTCGGAGAAGGTGAATCGGAGTTGGCAACCACCGAAACTGCCGGCACTTGTGGCGAGCAGAGTCGCGGTATCTGGGAAGGACCGGGCGGCAAGGGGACGACGACCAGAACGGTAGATCGCAGAGAGAGAAGCGGCGATTAAACGGATCTGTGACGAGGGCGAAGAGAGCAGAGAGAGAGAGAGAGAGAGAAATTGGGCGTCTGATTCCAAATTTACAATTAAATAAGTTGAAATTTTTTTTGTTAAACAGCGTTTATTAGATTGGATATAATGTATATTTTTGTACGCATTTTTTTGAATAATTTATTATTTATTTAATAATTTCATATATGTTTTTATTTTCCAAAAAAAATTAAATTAAATGTAACCACAATAATAACATCTAATCACATTATACGGTCAACTGTCAGTAATCAAAAGTTTAAAATAGTTTTGTAGTTTTGAAGTGATTAGTGTGTTGATTATTTAATAATTAAATGAAAGGTTAAATAAATAAAAAATAACGATTTTTTGAGGAAAAAAGTAAAATTGTCACGTATGTACAATTAAATAGGTTTTATTTAATGCGTCTGCCAGCAATTATATATATCATAGTTTTTAAATCCGGCCCGGGAATCGACCCGGACAGATCTCCAGGTTACCCAGTCTCCAGTTCAATTGTCAGGTCACCAGGTCAATTGTTGAACCGGATAATTAATTTTAAAATTTTAAAAATTATATACAGAGTATTTTGTCATATAAATATACATAAAAATAACAAAATTAAATGTTGTATATAAAATTTGTACAATAAAGTGTTTATAATATATATTTAAGTACAAATTTTTACAATATAAATATATATATATATATATATATATACATACATAGTTTTATTTTTTAAAAACAAAAAATATTTTAAAAAAATAAAAAATATATATATATATTTAGGCCGGGTCAATGAGCTGGGTCGACCGGGTCAAGGTTGGGTTGACGGGTTTTGACCGGGTTTGACCGGATCCATTATTGCCCCGTCCAATTTGCCCACCCGGACCGGTTTCGGCTCCGGGTCGACCGGGTCCGGGTCTCAAAACAATGATATATATAGATATATAAATTGTAATATTAAAGAGAGTTTTTTTAAATTAATTTTGAATTTAAGAGTGACAAAAATAATAATAATAAATAAATAAATAAAACGAATTTTTGTAGCCAATTCCGACGATTTTCCTAATTTCCTTCAATTGATTTATATTGATTTACATTAAAGTTTTAATTAGTTTGTTATTAATTTATTATCATCCAAAAGCCACCCCACTTCATAATTTCAAATTACAATCGGCGACTTGTCCTCCCCGCCCAACTCCAGTGAGAGAAAATACCGAGATACGAAAACACAGAGCAAATGGAAGCTGCAATTCCAGAAAAAGAAGAAGATGATGAAGAAGAAGAAGTAACACGGACCGAACTGATACCCATTCACGAGGTTCTTAAACACCTTGACGTTCCATCCGTGAGAGACGGCTACCCCGAAGGGCGGCTGATAACGAGTCGTCATCTTGCGACGCGGCTTTCTATGGAAAACGAGATACTCGGGCGCGAAGAACTGAAGGAAGTCGTCGAACGGCATATGCCCCCAGATGTGGACGTTTTCACTGCCTTTGCCATTCTCCAAGAAGATGAAGGGGAAGAGCTCTCCAACGCGATCTCGGCTATCAAAAACGCGAGCCGATTGACGACTAACGAGGCACTTTGGTGGACGAGAGAGGAGGCGTTGTCCCAACTCGATCGTATCCGGGTGAAACTTAACCCCGACGACGTTCTCCGGAAAGTGTGGGATCAGAGTAAGTCTCTCTTTTAGGGTTTTAATTTTGATTTTATTTTGTTCTTTTGGGGTCGATTGTTGTGCTGGTATGACGTTGAAAATATTGCCCTTGCCCTAATTATGAACTTTCTTGGTTATGGTTGAAGAATATTGCCCTAATTATGAAGTTTCTTGGTTATGATTGAAGAATATTGCCCTAATTCTTGATTGATATGCACTATAGATCATTGTATATTGTAATTGGTCTGAGGTGGTTTGGATTTATAAAAGGGCAGGGAGGATCCGTTGGAAAAATGAAATCTTGAAGGAAAAACGAAATCTTGACAAAACTGATTGTTATGCTTTTTTGACAAAATTTTGCTGCTGGTTTTTGCCATATCCCATGAGTTATAGCATGTATTTTCTTGATTTGCATGGCTGAAATCTCTTTTTTTTTTTTTTTAATTGGCTTTCGAGATGTTATCTCGATTCGATTGTCTTGTTCGGCCTCTATTGTTTGCTAATTGGCACACTGAATACATGGATTCGTAGTTGCTGAGGAGAATGCTATCTTGAGGGCGAGGCCGTTGAGAAATGAAGAGGTTGCCACTGGGAGGGACAAGGAGGAAGTTGATGCCAAGAACGGTGAAGCTACTGTAGGGAAGGAGGAAGCTGTGGGCAAAGATGCAGAGCCATAGGGATTCTTTGATTCTGTTGATATTCTACTTAGGTAGCCATTGAGATTCTTTGATGCTGTTGATATTCTACTTAGGTAGCCATTGAGATTCTTTGATGCTGTTGATATTCTACTTAGGTAGCCATAGAAATTCTTTGATTGGCAACAGGCAGGAGATTTTGGGCTACTGTTTTTCCACTGCTGCTACTGTTTTTTTTTGTTTTTTTTCCTGTTTGGTTGAGCTGAAAGGAGGGCTAAAGTATTCTAGGGGATTTCTGTTTTGTTTTGCTGCAGTTGGGTACTTTTGACTAGCTCCTTGAATAGATGTGAAAATATTAATAATCAATTGTCTATCTCGATCCTATAGTGTTGACTCGTCGTGGTGATGAACCTAAATGATCGTGGACGGCGTGGTCGTCAACGGTGATAAACAGTGTATTTTAAATGACTAGGTTTGAGGCGTTTTAAATTCTTCAAAATAATGACTAAAAAGTACCTAACATGAATTTGAAATCATACAACTTTTATTTTATAGCATCTCCAATGTGACTTTTGACAATATAAAAATTCATCCATATCATCAACTTTTGAAAGTGTGTTACTAAATTGTTCTCCAATGCATCTTATCATGAGCTCTTTCATGATGAGGTGGATAGCATTTAATGTTGACAATGTTGAGTACACTTTCTAATATCTAAAACATCATGTTAACATGATGTCTAATTAATTCAATTTATATTTGATTTATTTTTTTTATTGTTCTTGTATTAGTGATTATTTTTATTGGTCCACCTATACAAATAACTTCTTATCAAATTGATGCATTGGAGATACAAGTTTGATTCAAATTTTTACTCTTTTAACATTATTCCTACATGGATTAACATTACAATCATTGATTGACATGTGTTCAAAATCATTGACTTTCAAAGCCACAGCATTGGAGATTGTTTTTTTGTTTTTTTTTTTTTTCAAACGCCAATATATTAATAACTTAAAAAACTTAAACGAGTACACCCGAAGTGTCAAGTAACACACTGGAACAAGAAGACTGGACCAATCCCCCTTGTCAACACATAAGGGGGTACGAACTCCATCAAAGAGACTAACAACCACAAAGCAAAACTCCAAAAAAGAAACACAAACTCTATAAAGGAGATAAAAGCAGACAAAGTTGCACTAGAAAGCAGACACATCTGCACTAAACGTAACAAAAAAAAAAAAATCAAAAGTAATTCACACCTAATAAACAAATAAAGAAGATAGGACCTCCTCTACACCTAACAAACTCAACGCACGACCACCCAAGACTGCACACGAGCCTCATCCACAAGCAAAGAGATCCAACGAAGCCACAAATTCGAAACTCGAGCCCGAAAACTGCGGCCACTACAGTCGCCTAGACGGATCGAAGAAGAGTATGCTCTCAAATCAAATTTGGCCTCCGAAAAACCATCCACACCATGGGAGGGGAGAGGGACACGAACACGCCTCGCCGAAGTGCTCGAAAGAAGGATCGACTTGACGGCAAACCGCACCTAATGACCCCAGAACCTGAAAAACATAACCCCAGACGCAACGACGATCGGTACCTTCCCGAGGTTGTGGTATGAACACTAACGACCGGCGGTCTCAACCTTGGCCGGGTTTGTCGTTTTTTTTTTAGGAGCCTCCGTTTTGACATGGTTTCAGAGCGGGCCTAATTTGGGACCTACAATTATTTAAAGAAAAAAAAAATTGTACCCGACCTGGTGGCAGGCGTGGGCTGAAAATGTACCGGCCTGGTTGTAGGCGTGGGTGTTGAAGGGCTCACAAATGAGGGACGTGTTGGAATATCACTTGTGAGTTGTCCCACATTGAATTGATTGGGTAAATTAGTATACTTTATAAGCCTAGTGAGCTACTCCTCCTTCCACCAATTAGTTTTGCGATGAAACTTCATTTGGGCTTCATTTAGACTAACCCTCTTATGGTGCTGGGACCTGACATTTATTTATTAATTTATTTATTTATTTTTTGTTTTTTGACATACATGTGAAGTTGTAAGTGTCGTTTCATTTTTAATTTTTTCTACAAACTGTTTTTAAGGATCAGTTTTATTCAATCTCGTATGTTTCAACGGTGGGCTTTTTAATAAATATATTTTTTTTTTTTTTTAATGGTGGGCAGTTACATAATTTTCCCTTAAAACACACTCATTTTTATTGGGCTTGAAACAACTATTAAGACTAAATGCAAAAGTCATTAATCTTCTATATTTATTTATTTAGAGATTTGTTGTTGAAAGTGTTGCTCTACATGATTGGGTTAACAATAGCTGGGCCCTTCTTGATGTGAGGAAAAATCTAGGGAAATTTACACACATATATCTTGGATCATACTTATTTTTAAAATTGTGTTTCTTAAAATCTTTTATCAAATGTGTAATTCTGTAGATAAGTATTATCAAATTTACGAATCTGTTACTTTCCAAACTTTGTATTCAATTAATGGGTCCAATAATTTAATTATACACCAACCCCAAAATTTCCCTCTTTTTCTTTTTCTTTTTCTTTTCCCTTCTCTCTCTCTCTCTCTCTCTCTCTCTCTCTCTCTCTCTCTCTCTCTCTCTCTCTCTCTCTCTCTCTCTCTCTCTCTCTCTCCTTTTTCCCATCTTTCCCATCACTTTCTTCTGTTCTCCGATCCCCAAATCAAAAATCAAAATTCAATATCTCAATCAATTTCTTCCGAAGCAAAATTCTTGAATTTCAAAATTTCAGTTTCAAGGGAGGTCGATTCAGCGGGGCGCGACGCACGAGACTTCAGCGGCTGACGGGCGGCGCCGGTATGGCAACGGTGCAATGATGTTCAGGGCTGACGGTTCGCTACGAGCCTGCTACTTGACGCCGGTGAGAAGGAAGGTTCACGATTGAAGGTCGGACGACGATCTGGACTCTCGAGGACTGAAGCTCGATGGTCGAAGGTCTGCAAACGGGGATTTTACATATTTGATGATATTAAGATTTTTCGTATGTTTGATGACAGGTGATGAAAAATAAGATTTAAGCGTCAACCTTCGAGGTTTTAATCAAATCCCACTGCAAAATCAGAAATTCAAATAATCAATTTTGATAGTTTATTATGTGGCCTCGGGTGATAAATTATTTATTTTCAGGAATATGTGTTCTGAAAAGATTCGGAAGATGATGATTTTACAGAGGAATAGCCGAACCAGCTGCAGACTAGGTTTAAAACAGTGAAGTATACGGAAGATAAACGAGAAATAAACACTCCGGAACATTCCAAAACAGTAAAGTATACGGAAGATAAACGGGAAATAAACACTCCAGAAACTTGGAGTTTTGATCGATGGATACATTAATATTGATATTACGGTCGGCGAAACTTTCAGAGATAAAAGTGTCCATGTGTCTTAATGCATCAATTCAGATTATCTGATTTTTGTCAATGATTTGATGTTTGGTATGAGAAAGCAAATCTTTGGCAAATAAAATCAATATATTCGTCAATGACTTGTGTGTGATATATTTTGTTTATCTACCAATTATGTTAAGTATAACTGCATATATACTTCCTCATAACCATGAAAAAATATGTTTAGATATACTGTATATATACATTAGATAAACATGGCCTAACATTTCTCTAATATTACTCGCATAGTTATACATAAGATAAACAACATATAAACAACACTAAAACAACATAAAACATAATACACAATTCTAAATGATTGCAAAATCCAAAACCGAATGTAGTTATACATTAGATAAACAACCTATGTCTACTTTACATGACACGAATAGAACTTAAAACTTATCAATTCCTACATATTTCAACTTTACGTAACATTTACAAAGTTCAATCAACAACTTTGTACACTCCAAAAAAAACACCACAATAGCGCCCCGACGACCAGCGAACCCCAGTCTAGTCTCCGATCGCCGCAGATGAGCCTCTCGCTGGGAGGAGATCCACGCAGCAGTGAACGAAGCCGTTCACCACCTATCCTCCGCCGTCGATTGCTGATTTGTCAGACGCAGGCCGCCCGATTGAACCACTGTCCGCACAAGCCCTAACCGCGAGACATCGAACAGTCTCTGTTCAGTCATATCGATCCTCGTTTGCAAACCTTCGACCATCGAGTTTCAGTCCTCGCGAGTCCATATCGCCGTCGGACCTTCAGTCGTGAACCTTCCTTCTCGCCGGCATCAAGTAGCAGGCTCGTAGAGAACCGTCAGCCCCGAACATCATTGCGTCGTTGCCATACCGACGCCGCCCGTCAGCCGCTGAAGTCTCGTGCGTTGCGCCCCGCTGAATCGACCTCCCTTGAAACTGAAATTTTGAAATTCGAGAATTTTTCTTTGGAAGAAATTGATTGAGATATTGGATTTTGATTTTTGATTTGGGGATCGGAGAAGAGAAGAAAGTGACGGAAAAGATGGGAAAAAGGAGAGAGAGAGAGAGAGAGAGAGAGAGAGAGAGAGAGAGAGAGAGAGAGAAAGAGAGAGAGACCGAAGGGAAAAGAAAAAGAAAAAGGAAAAGAGGGAAGTTTTGGGGTTGGTGTATAATTAAATATCATTAACATCACTTACCGAAAAATCAGCCCAACTTTAACCACCTATCTATTATTTAAATTAATTTATTTAAAGCCGTTCCTAAATTTGATGAAAGTTTGATATTATTGTAAATGTGATATTATTTAGGGAAGGGATTGTAGGTGGGGTAATTTTCTCAAAAATCTATTTGCTTTTTGGACGATAATCTTCAGTCTTTGGGCCCTTGTTAGACTTTTTCATCTGCAGGATTATGAGTTTTTGAACTTTGGAGTTTGATCCATTAGTTTCTTACATCTTATGTTTAGCATTTTAAGCTCTCGTGTAAAAATTTTGTTTCGTCTTATATTATAATTACTGGCAAAGTGTGATCGATGTCATTTTTCTGTGTGCCTCTGCTTGATAGATTAAATTGATTTGGATTTATGAAGTTATCTCAATATTCATGCAAGGCTGATATATTTTAGGTAAGGCAAAGCGAGTGTCGCCTCAAAATATTTCTGTCACGAAATGATTAGAGAAAACTTGGATGGAAAATTCATTAGAATGTGTATATTAGGGTTTTGAGGATAACTTCATAAATATTCTTTTAATCGAAGTTCAACTTGAACACTCGGAAGATCCTATTACAACTCAAAGATAAAGAATCTTGACTCAATCTACAAGTACAGTTAGACTAATGATCACCGTTCAGGCAATATCAAAGAGTTAAGAGAATTAAGATTACATTCCGGCACCAAACTTGACACGTTCGTTTACTATAAAAACCGAAACATGATTTCAAGTTCCGACAATAATTCAAAATCCCAACTAGCTCATAAAGTTTTTGTCACATGAAGTAAACCACATTGGTGTCCCTAAATATCATCAAGCTTCCTTTCTCATGCATTTTCTGCATAATAATCAAAAAACATTGATTTGCAATTAGCCTTTCTCTAGAAAAAATCAAGATTCATTGAATAAGACAGCATATATAAGGGAGTAACCAAGTATGTATATATATATGCAGTTGAACTAAGTGTAAAGATTACCTCCAAGAGAGACATAATCTCGGCACCCGAGTAAGGGACGGGAGCTCCAACGTTAACCACACTCTCGATATCAGCTATCGGCATTTGGTCCAAATGTTGTGCATGCCTATACTTCCCTAATGCTGCACTGAACAAGTCCAATCTACATGCCATAGAAAAACATAAAAAAATAAAAAAGAAAATAGGAGTGTTAGAAATGAATCCCATTCAAAGATACTGAATACGAAGTTGCTTTAGATGCTGCTCGTTTAAGCACACATACCTTTCTTGTGATATGTTGACCTCACTTGATGGAGGTGCATCTACATCCATAGGTTCAGTTTCACTTTGCAAAAGCATGAAAAAAATGGAAGAAGTGTCAGAAAATGATAAATTATCAACCGAACATTTAATTAGAAAAGTAAATGATCAAGATTATAACATGAAATTGCATCGACACAAATGATACAGAAATTTTTCTCATGACTTCTCTATTGTTAAGAAATTAGCCCAAAGTGCCACAAAAAAACAACGAAATGCAAATCTTTTGATTTTTGTTACTTACCCAGTTTGAGCAGTTGAGCCATTGTTGTTGGTTTCGTCACTTGCACCTCTCGTACGAGCTCCATCGTTATTACCACCAGCTTCGGAATCTTCCCTACGCTCTTCGTCCATTTCTCTCCGCCATACTTCCTCCCTCTCCTCCATTTCATTCAGCTCTTGATGATATATGGCAAAGTTTAGAACTTGCAGAGCAGCTTCTACATCAGGCTTCAGTACCTGATCGAGAACAAACAACAAGTCCAAGAAAACATTTCATTCATGTGAAATCACAACGTGTAATTAGTAAATGTTAACCTAATTATCAATTAACTTAATAATAATTGATATTCCTTCTGTCTTTTGTAAACTTAATCATCATATTAAATAAAACTCACAATCAAATCAATAAAGAAATTCTGTCGGACTTAGCAAGTGATGGAAATGATACCTGTCTTCGTAGCTTAAGTTTGGCATGGGCAGTCGAGAGACGAATTATGGTCTCTAAGGTTCTTGCGGTGATCGGAAGTGTCCCTCCTGTCTGAAATATATCACGTAAGTTTAGGTTAGACTATTACAGACATAAACTTCGATTGTTCAGCTAAACTTAAGGGAGGAAATTACCGACCTTTACATTTGAACCCGCATTCCTAAGCTCCGCATATGCAGTTGCTATGTGTTCAGATGCCTGGAATATTATTTATGAACAAAGTCAAGTGAAAGAGTTTCAGTATTGAGTTGTGGGAACCTAAAATACGATTAACACGCTGAAAAAAAATTAATAATAGGGAAGTATTAGACACCGCATATAATGAAGTACTTTTTAAGGAGACATCACCTCATCAGTGAGCTCAGGCTGAATCCTGTTCTTTGCATAATGAATGTATTTCTTAAGAAAATTGATAGTGAGAGTATCGCGTTTACGACCCTTATCCGATTTTCTCCCGTGCAACATTCGGTTATACTTGACAAAAACCAAAGAACCAGCTTCTGGATCCTCCTCGCCATCGTGCCTTGAACTCTCATCTAATCTCATACCTGTCGAAAAAAAATATTGTGTTTTGTAACCTTGTTCCAGCCTCTACATAGTAATCTATATACTTCAATCCTAACCCATCCATTCAAGTTGTTAGATAAATAAATATTCATATATACCTCCATCAACCATCGAACGATATCGATGCATACGTAGCACATGCTCTGAGATCTGACGATCAATCCCAGGATCCATTTGATCCAAGACGATGAACAGAAGATCAAAACGAGAAAGAAGAGAATCAGGAAGCCCAATATTCTTTGTTGGAGTTAACGAACGGTCATACTGTACAGTCAAACATGTGGAATTATGGTTACATAAAAATGACAGATTTACGTTGCTTAAATTTTTAAATAAGCTTTGGGTAGAAACTTACTGTTCCATATATTGGATTGGCTGCTGCCACAACACTGCACCGAGCATTCAAGGATGCATGAATACCGGCTTTGGCAATGGTCACAGTTTGCTGCTCCATCACCTCATGGATGGCAACACGATCCTGATCGTTCATTTTGTCAAACTCATCAATACAAACAACCCCTCTATCAGCAAGAACCATGGCGCCGGCTTCCAGTCTTCTCTCACCTAGGTTTAAGGACATCAACACTCGGTCAGTCATCACTTAAACCGTATCCAAGAACCAAAGACGACGAACACAATATATTTACCTGTTTCTTGGTCAGAAGTAACTGCAGCAGTCAATCCAACACCAGATGAACCACGACCGGTGGTTGATATGGCCAGAGGAGCAATGTTCATGATAGCTCTCAACAGCTGGGACTTGGCAACAGAGGGGTCACCGACCATCATCATGTTTATATCACTACAAATTAGAGAATAGTAAATAAGTTTGGACAAAAACTAGAATAGGAGACCAAATCAAGAGAGCCATGCTTATAAAATTAAAAGCAGCAAGAGATAAGCAATACTTACCCCCTCAAGTGAGTCCCATTCTTCAAGTTCTTTTCATTTCCCCCAAGCATCAGCAGAATGACTGCTTTCTTTATCCACAGATGCCCATATATAGATGGAGCAAGAGAGTTAGCAAGAAGGTTAAACGCATCATCTCTTTCAGATACCTTCCTAATATTTTTCATATCGTCACTCGAATACTGTAAGTTGTGTGACATTTTGTTGAGAAGAGAGACATTGTTGGCTATGAGAACCGTCCTACATTAGCAACAGTGGATGTTTCAACAATTAAAGCAATTACATATGTAGCTAGTGACTGTTGGCTGTTAACATACCGACCTGAATACTCCATTCACACTGCCTTTGCTCTTTCCAGGAAGGGCTTTATATATCCCAACTATCGCCACACGGTCTCCAGGCTTGCATGAATCCACTAAATCATCTTCGACTATAACATCCACTGTCCTCGGAAGCTGGCCGGGAGCTGAGTTCTCTGGAACCTCTTGCATTGATAGAGTTTGGTGGTCTTTATAAGTGCAAAGACCATACTCTGTTACCAACAAGTTGCCATTATCATCCTGAAAACAAGCTAATTTATGTCAAATTTCCTTATTGGTTGAATGATTTCAAGATATGGGAAGGGTAAGGGGCAAAAGCCGTACTCGTGTTGGGTACACTGAACCAGTCGGCAAGCCAATATTGGATGTAATATCTCTGTACTCACGCACTGTGAATTTCTCTGTAACTGAGCAGAAGTGGACACTCTTGACAACTTTTGGCCTAACAAGAGAACCTACATACAGACAATGAACATCTCTCGATGACATCATTAAGTTCTGATATAGCTATAAACTAACATTTAAAAAAAAAAAAAAATCTAGATAACTCTGCTGCATAACTAAAAGAAAAAAAACAATAAACCCAAAATCTTTCTCATTTTGTGTTCAAGAGCTAACACCACTTCTGAAGATCAAGACTTTCAAAGACAATCCAGTTTAAGTTTAACAAGACAACATACTAGCAAAGAGAGAAAATTGTCAAAAAACACAAGGTTTCAAATGAAAATGGGAATTACATTTGGTAATAATGCCCTCCACACAGACCATGGAGCCGATAAACCCAGATAAGAGCTCTCGTGGGGTCACTCTTCGGGAGACAAACGGACCCTCAAGCCCAACCAGAATTTGTTCTCCTTCCTTTAAGTACTTAGCATTCATGCTCCGAACCATGTCAGTCACTGCATCACAAAGCGGCTGCATATACTCGCTCGGAGACTGCAATAGCCTGATATTGCAACAAAATCACAGACAGATAACACACACACAAACACACAGACAGACAAACACACACACACACACACACACACATATATATATATATATATATATATATATATATATATACACACACATACGTATATATATAAATATATAATCATTCTTTTCTCAACGGAAAATCACAAACTGTAATTGACATTTTCACCTGCGAGCCAGATCAGTCCCTTCTCTATGGTGGTAGAAATGAGAAAGGTTAACTACACAACGGCGACGATTTTGAGTAAACATATAGTCGAGCGATTTTTTCAGCTCAATGTTGTAATCCTGAAATTCAGTAATTTACGAAATGACTTCGGGTTACCAAAGCACCAAGTGTTGAAACAGATGTACGAACAGTCATTTGAATTGTTAATTTTGAGACTTACAGTTTGTTCGAAGAACTTGAGAAATGTCCGCTTGTGTGCTGCCCGGACATCCTCGCTCAGATCCATGGCAAACCCTCGCCGGAGCTTCAAATCGCAGTATCTTCTCGTCTGTGTGCGCACCGGAGTTTATCGGCGTAACAGAGAGAGAGAGCTCGGTGAAAATTTTACTGACCTTTTCGGCGTAGGTTTTCTGAGGATTTGGCGGGAAATGGAACAGGCACTTCGTTTTGGCGGGCAAAAATTGTTTCGTGTAAGGTTGGGCCAAAAGATTTTCGGGTCCTATTTCATATCTTACATTGGGCCCAATACCTCGAAATTTAATACATGTGGTAGCTAGCATAAACTATATTATATTTCGGGAAATGCTACAGTTTCGTTACGGAACTATTTCGTCCGAGTTTGTAACCGTTAGATCATGTAACCGTCGAGGATAGTTGATCTAACTGTTACAAATCTCGACATAATGGTTCTGTAATGGGAACATAGCATCTCCCTATAATTTATTTGGTTTACTTATAAGCCTAATGTATGTAAATAAGTTTGATTAGACTAGTAAAGTGCACGTGCATCGCACGTGGTGTTGAATGTTTTTACCGATTAAACTTAATAAAATTAATTAATTAATTTATTAAACATATCATTAAATGAAACAAAGTAAGATATAGAACAAATAAGCTTTTTTTAAAAATAACATAATAATGTCATAATATAAATAGAATGAAATAACATTTACCCCAAGAAAAATACAGTACATAATAGAAAAAACACTGAATGACTAAATAAGAACTTAATCCATATTATAGATGCATTAGTTATTTATTTAATTATGTTAGATGATTAGAGAGGGATTTTTTTCATTTCGTTTTGACGTTTTCATAAGAAACATTCATAATCGTTGGAGCCCAATACATCAATAATACTTCAAATTCGTCTTAATTCATTTGGCAAAACGTGTACTTTATTCAAACACTTATAAATATTTTGACTAAACATGTGGTCAAATTTCTTGATCGTATGATCTTTATAAGGTACTTCTACTAACAGTTCATGAATATTGTTGTAAAATAACCAACTGTATCATTATTGTTGGTATATAAATATATATATTATTGTATAACCAACTTCATTATTATGTCCATATAAAAAAATTGATACCTACCCCATGGAGGCATTGCCCCCACAGGGTGAAAATGAATTTCATCTCCAAATAAAAGTTGACTTTTCAAAATTTTGGTTACATGTATTTCCCTCGAGATGCTAAATTATTTTTTGAAATCATTACATTACATGAAAGTACGTAATGTAAAATAAATGCACATATGTTCGAGCAAAACACATAATGAGATTGTAAATATTTCTATAAAAAGGGTCAATTTCATTCAACATTGAAGAATGTTTTGATCAGGCTTCGACATCTTTTCAAAGTTAGTTATTTAGAAGGCAAACGAACTATATAATCTATTGTTTGCAAATCATTGACCATTTTAGTTGCTGCAATTATTTTAGTGTTTCACATTCGTTCGAATTTGCAATACTTATGTGTCTAATAACTTCTTTAATGATTTATTGTACAGTTTTTTCGCATCATACATAATGCTTCGAAAATTCAAGACAAAGATCTTTTATTAAACACAAAAAAAAAAAAAAAAAAAACAATGAGACAATATTAAGAAGTATATCATTTGTTAAAATATTTGAGAAGATAAGAATTAGAATTCTATTATATTATGATACTTTTAGCCTCTATGTGAACTTTATAATTTGAAGAGAAGCATCTATTTTGTACCTTTTTTTTATTTGTATGAATATTTCAGATCTATGTAAGCAAAATATAGCACAAGTTTATTTTATGTTTATTTCATATTAAATACAAAAAGGGTAATAAATAATAAATATTAAGTATTTCAAAACTAAAAATTTTAATGGTAGATTAATGAAATCTGTAACTAAAAAAATTAAGACTACCCTACTAATTTTTTTAGTGCCAAAAGTATATATATTTTATGTGCTTAAAAGTTCTAGTTCAAATAAATTTTCATCTTGAATATGTTATATATTTCATTAGTCAGCTCAACCTGATATATGACATTAATTAATTTTATCACTTTTTTATTTATGGATTGAATGCGAGCTATATGTTTTCTCATTACCTAGTCTTACATTTTTATTACATAGAACACCATTCTTACCTCTTGTTTAGTTACCATAATACTACTAAAATAATTAAAGACTTTTCAACCTAGATGTATCTTGTTTATTGATTATCATAAATTAAATGAAATTACATTAAATATGTTGTATTTTCTATCATTATCAATAATTTTCATAATAATTAGTTGCACGCAATATTATATTAACGTAAATTTATATACTTATTGATTTAAAACCCTACTTTTACTACAAAAAATGATGAAATTTCACAGGAAAACTTCAACGAAAATATATTACAGTGCAATTGATTCTATATATAAATTAAAATAGTAAAAATAGAATAATATTATGCTTTTTATATTTTACAGTGCAATTAATTCTACAGTGCAATTAATATATATGTTCATAAATACATGTCCAAATACATATATTATATAATGTGTTTTTTTATTATTTATTTTTTTCATCTATCCTACTTGATACTTTATTTTTCGAATAATACATTTGAGTATTTTTATATGTCATGTTATTTGTTTCATGTAAATTTATATAATTATGTTATATCGATTTTTTTTTATTATGACATGTAGTTATGTAATTAGTAATATGAAAATTATATCAATTTAAAATTGTAACCAATTTATACTATAATACTTCATACTTAATAATGTATGTTGTGAAATTGAGGATAGCACATCCCCTACATTTTTATTTGTTCCAAATATATTTTGGAATATACTTTATATCAATTAAATCTTATTGAAATAGTTTTGCATTTCCTTTATTAATTTCTCATTTATTGATATTAAAATAGTTTTGTATTTTCTTTATTAATTTCTCATTTATTGCTACATTAATACGTTTTTTACCTACTTAAATCTATTTTGATATGTTTTATTTTTTAAAGGGTTTTGTCCTTGTTAGAATCCTTTCATTGAAATATTTAATCGTGATTATATTAATTTAGACACTTAATGGTTATTATAAATTTTTCATTAAAAATGATACAAATATAAGGACGATTTTTACTCCGTGCAATTTTTTGCAAAATCATTTCTCCTTTTATATTAGTATAGATATAGATATTTTCTTGATGCATAAAAAATAACCACATGTCTGTTAAAGTGTTGCATCATTTAAAAAAGAAGCAATAAGGACCATTGTCTGTTTTTTCGTAATTGATGATTCATCGCATAATATAATCACACGTCGCATGATAACCCAATAATCTAACTTATTCTGACACAATACATTATCTTATTTATTTTGTAGTTATAGTTATTAATTAATTTATCATGAATAGTATTCTTTATCTTAGTCTCTGTTTATTAAGTCACAAAAATATTCTCAAATGTTTATATGCACAATCCTAAATATTCATGAAATATTTATGATTAAAATGATAAAGAGTACCATTAAAATGATGAATTTATGATTAGAAGTGTAAGAAATATTTTAGATGTTAATAAATAAAATGAATGATATTTAAAATACTTATTAAAATTATGATAGGTAATAATTATTTAATTTTTTATTTATTATTTTAATTTTTTTCTTATCCAATTCTCATACAATATTTCATTATTTCTAATGACAGTTATATTGAATATTCTATAATTCAATTGATAGTTTTTCCAATGGTTGAAATATGAAAAAAAAAATCAAAGGAAATTCACACAAAAATAAATAATAGTAATTGGAATAGACAATGAAATTTTTCAATAAAAGCTCTACCAATAAAATATCCATTGAAAATTTCAGTGGAATACCATACCGTTAGATTTTTATTGTAATACAATATTTTTTTATTCATTTTTACATTAAAATTTTTATGTTGTAATTTTTCTTATTAAAATAATAGATTTATCATCAAACACTACTCGTCCAGTAGTTGATATAACTACTTAATGTAGAATGCAATCCTATTTAACCATTCAACTACTTTGATACAATCGTAATTGATACAACTTGTTAGGAATCATAATTTTAATTAATTCAACTATTAGGAATCATTATATAATGAAGTTTTTTATTTGTTATTAATATAGACCATTTTTTAATTAAAAACATAATATAGGATGATTATTATTGTATTACTAATTTGCCATTAAAAATATGTCAAAGTAAGGGTGTTTTAGGCAACTCATATTTTTACAAAAACACTCGTCTTTTTAGAGTAGTATAGATAGATATAGATATAGATGGTAACTGTATTGATGTGTTAAACATGTACTACAGATGAGAAAGATGACAAATTCCAGTGACATTTTTCCAACTGTTGAAATATGACCCGAATTTTTTTTAACAAAAATTCACGCAATAATAAATAATGATAATTGAAATAAATATATTACACAATAAATAATATAATTTCGGGTCATATTTTACAATGACAGACATATAAATAAAATATCATTTAGAAATTCCAGTTAATGTCTTACCGTGATGTCTTTGAAAAAAAAAAAGTTAATGTCTTACTGTTGGATTTTTCATTGCAATGTACCTTTTTTTTTACTTCTTTATATATTATAATTTTTATTAGGATTTTTTGTTATTAATTAATTGTATTTATAATTTTTATATTAAAAATATATTAAACAAGTGAACTTGGTAATCCATATAATTTTTGTAGAAATTGCTCATTATTTTATCGCAAAATTACCTATTAATTTATCTATTGAATTACATTTCTTGCACTTACATATTACATAACGAAAGGTATTATTGTATATATATAAAATATTCGATTAATATATTATATTAAAAAACTAATAGCAAATAAAACGTTATTTAAAATCAAAATAATTAATTTTCTAAGAAAAATAAATTTCTAACCTTCATGGATAAAAGTATAAATAACTGATGTCTATCATCTAAAATTTATATACAGAACTAATAAGCGCAAAAAATTAAACAAATTTAAAAGTTCTATAATTACTTTTACTAATTATAATATTTTTATTTATTACTTTTTTTCATAGTTATTAGCAAATGTTACAACTTTATTATAAATTTAATATTATTTATCAGATTTAATATTTTTTACTTTATATTGTTCTTTCATATGTTTTTAATGTGCGTGTGTGTTTGTGGGTAACTTTTCGGTTTGTTCAAAAATATATAAAGTTAAGTATAACACTTTTTAGGTCATATGTCTTATTTATTCAATTAATTTTACATTTTTATATTATTTTATATATAATTATAATCTTCTCATTTATACTCAAATATATAATTTTTTTATTTTGTACATTTTTTTTTTAAAAAAATCATTTTATTGTAATAACACATATAAATAAATAATTGACTAATGATAATATATTAATATAATTTTTTGATAAAAAAGTAATTAATTTTCAACATGTAGGCATATCATGATTCTCGAGATATTTTTAATTAGTTTGTAGGTAATTATATGGTCAAAATTAATCCATATTGCTAAAGTGGTATCTCATTAGACGTGAAAACAAATTGATACAGTTTTAATATTATACAATTTCATAAAATTGTTCTAATCTTATGTAGTAAAGAAATTGAATAGATTAAAAATTTATGTTGCAGAACAATCATTCAACAATTAATCTCGCATACTATCACACATTTTTTATAGGTTATTTAGAAAATAATGTTTCAATATCTAGTGGTTGTTATGAGAACAACAATATCGATTTTTAGTTTTACAAGTATTTTCAACAATTAATTTTGCATACTATCACACATTTTTTATCGGTTATTTTGAAAATAATGTTTCTATATCAAACAGTTTTAAAGATATGTGGAAGAAAATAATTTTATTTTAGAGTGTGGAATGAGTTGTTCATGTATTTGCATTTAATTAATTGATATTAGTTATTAATTAATAATATAAGATCTGATGGCATCAGTATATTACCAATTTGCTATTAAAAACATGTCAAAATAAGGATTTTTTAGATAGTTCATTTTTAATTAAAAATATAAATAAAATATGATGTGTATTAGTGTATTATTAATTTGCCATAAAATTTATGTCAAAGTAAGGTTTTTTAGGCATTATGAATTTTTACAAAAACACTCCTCCTTTTAGAGTAGTATATATGAGTTGAGCTTTTTTAAAAAAAAATCCGAACTTATCTCATAACTTTTATTAGATAACATCTATACTTATATTAAAGGGAAACCTATTTACTAAATACAGTAGGTAGAAAAGTCAATCTTAATTAATGAACTTCTAATTTTATCAAGTAGTAATTAATGCATTTATAATTTTAATCAAGTTTCTTATTTTACATATTATTTTCTTTCTTATCTTGACATAAAAAATCCCATAAAATGGGGTGAGCAAAAACAATCAAAAATCTGTTTCTAAAAACTACAAATCAATATTACGATTTTGAAGAATACACTAACAAATTATAATATATTTTTATAAAACTTATAAAAAACTATTAAAAAAACTTGGTTCGTATATTTGTATGGATATTAATATTTTTTTAATATTATCTTTTTGTAAAAAAATAAACTATTTAACACTATTTTTTTTATTATATAATAAAATAATAATTAAATATTATACGATAAACAAGAATAAATAAAACTGTTACTTTTTCCTATATCAAGGGATAAATTTATATACTGAAATTGAAGTTTTATTAGTATAAATATTTTAGTGAGATAATATATTAATTATTTTACAAGCTAGCCCTAACATACTCATATTTAATGTTCTGGCTAAAAAATAATGTTGGTTAAAAGATATGAAAAAAAGTTTAACCTTATTGTTTTTTAGACTTAACATTGATTAAAAGAGGTAGAAAATATATAATAACACTATTACTTTTAAGATTTAAACGGACAAGACTGTTAAAATAACTCATTTAATATCTATGTTCCGTGCATCGCACGGGGTACGTACTAGTTTCAAATAAAGGCCAGTTAACCTTTTCTTTTAGCTATCTCGTCAATTAATTTCACCGACCATTATTATTATATAACAAACTTTTCAACCATCAACCGTAAATTATAATTTAAGATCGAAATTTACTTATAAAATACTAGTAAACTATGTTATCAAATATAGCCTAATGTGTTAATATATCAAATACCCCTTAAAAAAAACTTATCCAAAAACAAAACGGTTGAGGCAAAACCCTCAGCAAAAACTTAATGCTGCAAATACAATAATATCAACATTATAGCAGGAAACCTATTTTTGAAGTACGACCTATTTTTCTACTTTATTTCAATTTGTGTGTTTATTGGAATTAAATCTTGTTTATGAGCCCCACTAATAAAAACCAACTTCTCATATTATGGAAATTAAAGCGTTTGATGTGAATTTTACCAATAAGATTACGAAGCGATAATATACGAGATAATGAATAATACTACCTCCTATTCTTTTTAAATGTCATTTTAACATTATCAACTATTAACAAAATAAATGTCATTTTGTATATTTTGTACATATTTTTCCATTATTACCCTCATCTAGCTAATAAATAACTACGTCTTTTCATATTCACTCTTTATCTTTTTTCTCAAAACATTCATCTCTATCCTCATTAATGAGGGTTATTATTGGCAAAAAAAATACTCTTAATAACTGTGCAACTTCTCAAAACGACATTCATTATGAATAGGAGGGAGTATATCCAAGTGCAAAAATTAAAAAAAAAAAGGAAGAAACACAAAGGCTCGATAGTCGACGAATTATATGCTTGCAGGAGTGGATCTACATGTAAGTTGGGGAGGCCATTGCGTCCCCAACATTTTTTTTTTCTACTAAGTATTCGTAAAATTATATTTTTATATGATTCTCGATTTAAATAAATAAGTTAAAGCTTTGATAATCAACAGTCATACCTAAAAATAGAGAATCCAAAGAAAAGTATTAGTGGAAAAATTTGCACAACTATCCTAACTCGTTTATACTAGTCTATGTACTAAGTATTATAAATAATAATTAGATCTTATAAGTTTTTGTAAATATGCTTGTATATAACTTAATACGAGGAGTAAATTTAATATACAGAGCGCATAAGATATGCAATTTAATGTGGTGGAAATATATGATACAGAGCGCATAAGATATGCAATTTAATATACAGAGCGCATAAGATATGCAATTTAATATACAGAGCGCATAAGATATGCAATTTAATGCGGGACTTGAAAGATTTTTTTTTCTCCATTCGGGACTTAAATGTTATAAAACTATCAAATTAAAGACCCGAAAGATGGGTAAACTATCACTGCGGGGCCTGAAAGTTTTTTTTTTCTCAATTTGGGACTTAAATGTTATAAAACTATCAAATTAAGTCTAGAATTAACAAAACTCGTAACACCATTAAATTTAGAGTTTTAAAAAAAAAAAAGATTGGTGTTTACTCACATAAAATAATAAGTAAACATTTGCATAATATTAAAAAATGAAATGGACGATAGCAAGAAAACCGAATAAGAGTTTCATACTTTACTTAATTTTCTCCAACAATCTCATATTTTTCCTTAATTTTCTTCATTTTTCTTTTTTTTTTTCTTTTTCTTTTTTTTTTCTTTGTAACAAAATTGGTATTTTAGAACTTCAAATTATCTCTAATTTAATATTTGGAGATTGTCTTAAATTTACTTATAATTTTCTTTTTTTTTTTTTAAATTTCTTTTTTTTTTTAATATTATGCAAATTTTTACTTATTATTTTATGTAAGTAAACACCAATCTTTTTTTTTAAAAAAAAAAAACTCTAAATTTAATGGTGTTATGAATTTGTTAATTCTAAACTTGATTTGATAGTTTTATAACATTTAAGTCTCAAATTGAGAAAAAAAAATCTTTCAGGCCGCATTGATAGTTTACCCATCTTTCAGGTCTTTAATTTGATAGTTTTATAACATTTAAGTCCCGAATTGAGAAACAAAAAATCTTTCACACCCCGCATTGATAGTTTACCCATATTTCTGGTCTTGTATTGATAAAACTCATTTTTTAAAAGTTTAGTAGATATATAATAATAATGTAAAATAATTATAAAGAGATTTTCTTAAAATTTAAGTTGTTTGCATTTTGTATTTGTATTATGATTTAGGCAACATATATAAATGAGTTACATGATTTTTCACAAAAGTCAACATTGATTCTGATACACATTGAATTTTAGATGTTCTTGAAATTATAATTATAAGTTTAAAACTAACTACTAAATTGTGTTTGTCATTTATTTTTTAACTAATAAAATATTTATCTTTATCATAAAGAAGTCCACGAATGCTCACGTTTAATAGAGTATTCATACAGTTGTAATACTTAGTTGTACATTTAGCTTTATTAGTTGTATTCTTTCTTTATATGTAAAAGTGTTATTTAGTAAGTAGCAACTTTATTGTAACAATACTCATATAAATAGGGATCAAACCCTAAACTGAGATCCATCGGTTCATTTTCTCCCTTTCCATCTGAATATCAAAAGCTTTCCTTTTCTTCCTCTAGATTGTGTGTTCCTTGTGTTCTAATATGGTATCAGAGCCACTCCCAGGACCTATGTTCAACAAATTTACTCTCCAAGTTGAGCTTGCTTAACATCCATGCTCCACTTGCGGGGGGTAATAGAGTATTCATACAGTTGTAATACTTAGTTGTACATTTAGCTTTATTAGTTGTATTCTTTCTTTATATGTAAAAGTGTTATTTAGTAAGTAGCAACTTTATTGTAACAATACTCATATAAATAGGGATCAAACCCTAAACTGAGATCCATCGGTTCATTTTCTCCCTTTCCATCTGAATATCAAAAGCTTTCCTTTTCTTCCTCTAGATTGTGTGTTCCTTGTGTTCTAATAATGTTGAAAGAATATTCAATGCAAAAAAAAAAAATATCGGTATTTGAAAAAGATATATTCAATGAGATTTAAATTTATGTAATGGTGAGTGATATAATATATAAGAATAAGCAGAGAATAAATATCATTTTTTTTGCACTTTGTAAATGTTATGTGCCCCCTTAGTCCTGTGAGTCTGCGTCTGCCCTGACTATTTATATATACATTAAAAATAAAAATTCATCATAACTCTTTGATGAATCACTGGACAAGTGGTAGGCTCCTATAGAGTTTGCTACATGTGAGGTGTCACACGGTGATACATATTTTGTATGTTTTCTTGTGCTTATTTTTTTGTGGTTTTAATGTGGTGAGTCGAATCGATTTTGGTTCTTATTTGTGTTCCCCCATACATTTGTGTTTGTTTTTAGTAATTTTTAGTTTTTGAATCTTGTTGTGTATATATTAACTATTTTTCTTGTGCATTTTGGTGTTTTTGTGGGTCCGGTAAGATGAATGGCTCGATTTGGCGTTGTCCAATCATGACCTTCCATTTTTAGTCCATGAAGTGTGGCGGTTATTAATTTTGTCGTTCACGACAAGAAATGATTTGTTAGTCTTGAGCCTAGATTTCAAGTTGATCGGGTGTGTGTGCGATGAGTCCGAGCGAGTCGGACGACAAGGAGCAAACCATGAGCGTATTGATCAGAAAATTTGCGAGCCACGCGAATTTTGTTTCGCGGGCTGCTAAAAACTCGCGGGAGAACCTCCAGACAAAATACCTGAGTTTTGCACCTTTGTAGTAACGCCGAAATCCAGCGCAGCATTGGAGTAAATTTGGACACTGCTCCAGCGATAAATCGAATTGTGGCGATGCACTGGTCTAATGATCTATTTGCTGTACATTCCGAAAGTCATGCCATTTGTTGCACATTCAGAAAGTCATCAGTCATGCCATACCTACCTCAGTCTATATATGATGTTTTCATGGCAAATTTGAAAGTTTATAATTTAGAAAGTATCCTTGTCTAAGTCTTCATGCCTTTTGAATGTTTATAATCTTGAAATTATCTTGGTCTAAGTCTTCATGCCTTTCAAAATTAAATAATTAATTTTAAATAAAATTCATTTAATGAGATAGAAAGATAATATTGATTTTAGAATAAATAACTTTAAAAAAAAAAGTTTAGCAATAGATACTAGGTACCAATAATCCAATTTTTTTTTTTCTTTTTTTAACAAAATTGAAAATTTCAGATGCTGGCGAACGCGTCAAAAGACGTTTCGTTCGACATCTGAGAAAAAAAAAAAATAATAACCAAGTTTGTTCTAGAGAAAAAAAGAGAGGAATAAACCAATGAGGGCCAACGACATTAATGGTAGCGGTCCTTATTTCACATGTCGTGGCCTTTCAATCTGAATTCGACGTACCTCCGCCACCCAATAGTGGCTACTGGGAACCACCTTCTCCCGATTACTATTATGACCCGCCTCCGCCTCCACCACAGGGCAATATAGTCGATCAAATGATAAGTGCGTGCAACGAATACCTAAATGCAACCGATCCAAAGTATCCCGGGGGCGACTGCTGCCATGCTGCCCGCGTAGTGGCGCACAACGGTTTCGACAAAACCATTATGTGCGACACTTTGTGGCGTTTCGATCCTCCCCATAGTCTTACCGTCTTCAGAAACACCATGAATCTCCTCAATAATACATGCCCCTCCATACGCCCGGCCAAGAATCTCTTTAACTGCACAGGTAATATTAGTAAATAGCTTTCTCATTTTCTAAGAAAATGAGATATAGCAATTTTTTATTTTTTTTATTTTTATTTTTTTTTTTTTTTGTACAAATATGATCAACAGTCATTTTGTCCTATGAAATTACCGAAATAACCCCACCACACAGCATCACACACACACACACACTTTTTCATTTAAAACCATTTCCAGAGTTCCAAAAATGATTTTCAGTATTTAAAAAATGATTTATAGTGCCTTTGGAAACATTTAAATAATGCATTGAATTATATAATTAATTTTTGAAATTCTAGAAATGGTTTTCAGAAAGCATAGATAATGACTTGAGTTTTACAATTGATTTATGAAATTCTAGAAATTGATTTATATATTCACAAGGCAAAATAACTATTATTCATACTTACACAAAAAGTGGTTATATTTCGTTTTTGCATTTGTCACTTGGATATAAAACAAAGACATTGTTTTCTCTTTATATATATTGGTATTGCTATGGAGTCATCGGATGACTCGACTTATTGATTATGTGTCAATACATAAAGTTATGAATCACTAGTAAGACCCTTGTGTACTACATGTGGTGTTTGATAAAATGTTAAATGTAAACCAAAAATGGAAGAAAAAAAATGTTTATAGATTTTGTTGGAGTTGAAAAAAATAAATAAGGAACAATATAAAACAATTTATAATAAATAACTAAATGAATTAGCAATATTATTTTAAAATTCTGAAAAAGAATTTATATACATAAATAGTCTTATATATACAGATTTTATTTAAAGCACATAAAATAATATGGACAAGACACAAAGTTTGAAAAATGAGGTAATATGCACATCATAAAAAGACGATACTAAATAGATTTAGTTTAAATATATTCACTACAAAAAAAAAAAAAAATACTACAATTCCAACAAAAAATTCCAACGGCAAAAATTTCTGTTGGAAATTCCAATGAATATTCCAACAAACTTAATTTTATTTTGGAATAAGTGTTGGATAGTTGATGAATTCCAACGGATTTTTTCCGTTGGAATAGTTGTAGGAATTTATTTCCATAAGATTTTCCGTTGGATATTTGCTATTCCAACGGCCGTTTTTCCAACGGATTTTTATACGTAGGAATATCCGTTGGAATAATATAAAAAATTCCAACCGAATATTTTCGTTGGAATGTAAGTGTTTTTTTTTTGTACTGATTAAATATGTGCATTTATGCTAATAAAATTTTGGTATAATTTTTCTTCAATGCAGCGCCATGAAAGCTATGGATCGAGTCTCTGTTGAGGGAAATACAGATGGAAGAATATAAAATAATATATGACGAGGATATTATATAAAAAAAAAAGCACGAATTTACATGTATTCTGTTAGAATTTGGGAAAAATATATTCTATATTATTCAAAAGACATGTACACATATATATAGGAACATAATGAGGCTAAACCTAACCATACAAGATATAGATATATACAACTAATATATGCTAACCATATATACAATATATTCATATATGCACTTGCATTATTATGTTAAAATTACGAATTATAAGCTGCATTCTGCTATTTATTTATTATAATAAAAAAAGACAAATTATAATACTTGCTGTGTTACATATATATAATTAATTCATATCATACATGTTATTGATGTTATTGATCTCATCACCCCTTTTTTCAACCATTTCTTTGTTATGTATATCATTACATTTTGCCTAAGCTACAAATTTATACTTGAAAAAAAAAAAAAAGGTATTACATATGTTTGTATAAAACAAAAACAAGCTTTTCAATAAACAAAATAAATTAATTTCCTATTAAATATTGAGCCAAAACAATAATATTGAAATATTATTTATTCCCTTACAAACATTTAATACAATATCTTAATATCATTACTTGATTTAATATAAGCTATCGCTACAACTAAAGGAAAATAGCAAGTCATGTTATTTACTTATTTTAAAAACTACATACATATATTGTATTTTTGGCAGCCACACAACACTTCTTAAAAGTTGAAACTTAAAACACTGCTATTTAAATGAAGTCTGCTTGATATAGGGAGAATATATCCAAGTATTCATCCATATAACTATTAAAATAATTTGTCTACAATCTTCGTAAAATCGTTCTCAAGAGCTATATTTCATCGTACGATTCGTACCCTATCGGTCGATAATGCCAACGATTCTGATATACTCTTCACCTCCGCAATCATGGCCACAACATCATTCAGCTTGTTAACAGCCGAACCCACACCCTACACCACACGATAATACGAAACATCGATTAGCTTTTTTCAAGTGTTACAGGGACAATAT
>CACSLK010027752.1:1090809-1103177 GCA_902706635.1 Striga hermonthica | reverse complement strand
CTCAACCGGTTCATCTCCAAGTCTACAAATCGTTGTAAGCCGTTTTTTGAAGCAATTAAGAAGGGGAAACGTTTTGAGTGGACTGAGGAATGCCAAAAAGCTCTCGACAATCTCAAAGAGACGCTGATCTCTCCCCCGACTTTGCAAAAACCGAAACCCGAGGAGATGTTGTTCTTATACCTCGGAGTTAGTGAATCGGCCATTAGCGCCGTTTTGATACGCGAAGAAGGATTGCTGCAATCACCCATCTATTATGTCAGCAAGGCCTTGCACGATGCCGAACTACGTTATCCTCCGATGGAAAAGTTAGCATTTGCACTTGTGATTGCAGCCCGGAAATTACGACCCTACTTCCAAGAGCATTCTATAACTGTTCGTACTTCATATCCACTTCGGCAAATCCTGCACCGACCTCACACCTCGGGGCGCATGGTTAAATGGGCCATTGAGCTCGGACAATTCGACATTCACTATCAACCGAGGACTGCAATCAAGGCCCAGACCTTATCTGACTTTATCGCCGAGTTTACCCCGGCCATCACAGTTCACTATAATAATCAACCGTGGGTCCTCTATATTGATGGCTCTTCAACGGCCAACCGAGCAGGTGCAGGGATAGTCTTAGCTGATCCAGAGAATCGTTTATTCTGCCACTCGGTGAAATTCCTCTTTCCAGCAACAAACAATGAAGCCGAGTACGAAGCACTGCTATCCGGATTGAATTTGGCAGAGTCCATGAACGTGACCCACCTCAAAGTCTTCTCAGACTCACAACTCCTTGTCAATCAAGTCAATGGTTCGTATGAAGTCAAGGAACCTCGGCTAACACCTTATCTCGCTTTGGCTAAACGGAAATTATCAAAATTCTCCGCCGACCTCGAGCATATCCCCCGGACTCTCAATGTTCAAGCAGATGCCTTATCTCGACTTGCGTCTAGTACCGGGATGGAGAGCGCGGAGTACATCCAAATCGGCCAACAAGAACAACCATCAACTGCCCTTTCCGAGGTCACGGCCATCAATCCAGTAACATCGCAGAAATCACCAACTTGGATGGATCCTATCATCCACTACTTGGAAACTGGGGCCTTACCCCCGAACCCGAAAGAAGCTCGAGCACTTCGGATTCGGGCAGCTCGGTACACATTAGACAACGGAACTCTGTTCAAAAGGGGATACTCCGTTCCACTTTTGAAATGCGTAAGTGAAACTGATTCACGGTACATTCTTGAAGAGGTCCACGAGGGAATTTGCGGAAGTCACCCCGGTGCACAGGCATTGTCTTATAAGATCCTGCGGCAAGGTTACTACTGGCCGACTTTGAAAACCGACGCCGCCATATGGGTGCGCAAATGCCCGAAATGCCAAATGTTTGCCCCGAACATTCATCAATCTCCCGAAGAGCTAAAATCAATTTACAGCCCGTGGCCGTTTGCCAAATGGGGGATTGATCTTATTGGCCCTCTACCAACCGGAAAGGGAGGTGTTCGGTTTGCTATCGTGGCAGTTGACTATTTCACTAAATGGGCCGAGGCTGAACCGTTAGCCGCGATAACAGAACAAAAGGTCGTAGATTTTGTGTGGAGGTCAATTATCTGTCGCTTCGAGGTGCCGAATTCCATCATAACCGACAACGGCAAACAATTTGAAGGCAAACGACTTGAATCCCTGTGTGAAGAATACAACATCAAACACTTCTTCTCATCTCCCTACCATCCGCAGTCCAACGGTCAAGTTGAAGCCGTAAACAAACTCATAAAGAATGGTCTCAAAGTCCGACTTGACGCCGCCAAAGGAGCTTGGCCCGAGGAGTTGCCACATGTCCTGTGGGCTTACCGGACTACCGCACAGACGTCCACCGGCGAGACCCCATTTTCTCTGACTTACGGTTCCGAGGCCGTAGTCCCGGTGGAGCTCGGAGAACCGACTTACCGAATTCAGCATTTCACCGAAGAAGCCAACTCGGAGAACATGAAAGCGAATCTGGACCTGCTAGAAGAACACCGTATTCGGTCCGAACTCAAGAATGCTGCATACAAGCAAAGAAATGAAAGATACATCAATTCCAAACTCAAACCCCGTGCGTTCCGAGTTGGAGATTTGGTCCTCAAGCGTATTATGGTGCCTGACCCCGGACCACTCAAACCACGGTGGGAAGGACCCTTTCAAATCATCAAAATCCTACCTCATGGGGCCTATCGAATTGCTCATCCCGATGGAACACCACATCAATATCCTTGGAACGCAGTGTTCTTGAAGAAATTCTACCAATGAAGGATCCGAAGTCGCATAATCGACCTCCCTTTTGTACGGACCTTCTCTTTTGCCTCGGTGAATGCCTGAAATCACCTCTTTTGATGTACTGAATAGCCTATCAGCTTACACATTCTGAAAAGTTAAGCACCAGGCTCGATGTCAATGTACACCTTGTGAAACGTGATTAAATATATCATGCCGATGTAAGCATTGCGACACTCGGTCAAGCTGATACCCCGTAATACATCCAAACCCCACGTATGGTTTGGTTGGGGTTGAAGCTCGTCAAAACGTCACTTCAGCTAACATGATTTGACGGGTCCCGATTATTACCGAACACTCATTTAAACAACTCGGTTGGGGCCATTCCATAATCGGATTCTGACGAAGTCCGGTGACTTCCATTTTGTTTCCTGTACAGCCCTAAAAATGTGTTGAGTTCTGCGAAGTTATCTGAAAACTCGCATAATCGACTCACACTTGTGGCTGAGATTCTTATAAATGATCAAAGTGGAATTCGGAAGTTATCTTTATAAAATCTTACAACTCGGATCATGATTTAAATAATTCCGAGTTGAAGCAGTTTATTTCCTACTGAAAACCGAATTCAAAACACTTGGTCGAAAATCGCTGAAATTTGTACAGCAATACACACAATCAAAATCAAACATACTCAAACATTTCATATATAATATTATTTCGAAAAGTCTGGGGAATCCCTTACATAATATTTCCTACTAAGGGAGTCGGCTATCCGACATCCCCGATTACACACCATAAACTTTTAAATATGTCCTACTAAGGATGCCGACATGCCGGCACCTCGATTATCCTATGCAAATCAATAAGCAAAGAAAATAACAAAGACAAAACACAGAAAATCAATTCTGGACCTCCTCGGTTGGTTTCTCCACATTCTCTCCGGTGCCACTGCTTTCGCCGACTTCGATCCCGGAAGATAGTCGCTCCAGGACCTGCGATTCCTTCAATTTGGCAACAGCCTCAATAGCCGCATCTGGCACCGGAATAAGATCATCACGAGGGTCGGTCAGCTTCTCCGCATCGTCTCCAACCGGTGTGACCACTTTGACAATTTCCACATCCTTCTCGGCCAATTTTGCCTTCTCCTCGAGGTATGCTTTAACCCGGCTCTGGATTTGCTCAGGAGTCATATCATCAAAGTGCTGCTCAACCTCCACCTCGGCCAACGTTGAGAGGTATACATCGGCCAACTCCTTCCTCTTTTCCTTCTCCTCTTCCAAGATCATGTTGACGTAAGCACGTCGGAGAAGAGCCGCCCTATCCTCGGAAAGCGGTGGCAAATCTGGGTTTGCATTCATTTCTTCTGAACGGCGGAGCATCCACACACAGAATTCCCGTTCGTCATCATCGGCCGCTACGTGCATCCCCTTGATCTCCGAGTCAAAACCATATTTCTCTAATTTATGGAAAAGGAACAGGCGAAGGTCGTCGATATCGTAGTAGCCGGCGTCGTAACGCTCAATGATCCACCTCAAATTCAAACATGTGTTCATTTCAATCTCGAGGTCGGGACCACCGGCTTCATTTTCTTCACCGGCCTCATCAGCATCCACCTCGGCATTGTCCCCGGACTTCGGCTCCACAATAACCGAATCTTTCCCGGCCTGAAATCCGTTCTCATACATGAACTCTCCATAAGCAGATTTCTCCTTCTCAAGTTTGGCTATGTCGGCCTGATGAGCGTCGTGCTGCCTACCCACGAGTTCGCGAGTCTCGGCACACTCTCTACGAGCTGCTTCATGATTAGCCTTTTCCTCCAATAAGGCTTTCTCGGTCTCCATCAACTTGACTTCGGACGTTTTGAAGTGCTGCTCCACCACGGCCAAGCGCGCCTTGAGGTCCGCTACTTCGGCCTCATAGGCCTTTTTCTCATCAGACAACGTCACAGCCTCAGCTTTCGCTTCTTCCAACTCGGCAACCTTCTCGGCAATTTGGCCCTTCAAGTCGGCCTCCATTTTGGCCGATTCTTCCTTCAACTGAACAATCGCCACATCACGTGCAGCTAAAAAATCTTTCTTTCCTTCCAATTGAGATGCGACCCGGCGATGATCATCCTCGGCCGCCACTAAGTTAACCAAGGCCCTGCCAACACATGCCTTGGCGTAGCTCAACCTGTCAACACTGGATAACGAGGAGATCCCCACTTCGGATTTGGGATCCCAAACCATCAATGGGACCCGAGCGGCATCTCTCGCGTTCTCCGGCATCTCGATTCTTGATGACATATGAGGAGACTTCACAGACAAAAAGGTGGTAAACCAATCCTCCACCACACCCTCAGGCACCTTAACTCTGGCAGCCCGTTCCTCATCAATTGATAAAAAAGACTTCTCAAACAAGGGAGAGTCATCAGTACCTTTTTCAGTCGCTTTACGACCGGAGTCGTGCTTCTTCTTGGACCTTTTCTCGACTCCGGACGAAGCACCGACATCCGCCATCTTCACCAGTTTCCTCTTCTTTCTCTTCTCTGGTTGCTCCAACTCAAGCGACTTCGGGGAAGCTGGTGGCACCTCAGTGTGGGCAGCCTCAGTAGTAACCATTTCGGTCCCAGCTATAATTGGCTCCGGATCAGCCTGATTGATCGCCACAGCTTCTACTACCGACTACACTTCGGTAGTCGCCACCTCGGGCACAGACTTCGGACTCTCCGGCATGGCAGCCGAAGTGGCACTCGACCCCACCTCGGTCGGCTTCTTTCCCGCATTCTTTTGACCAGCTGTTTTCTTCACCAGCGCACGAACAAGATCCCTCCTCATAGCGTCGTTTAGTCTCAAATCACGGCTCTTACCGACTTTAGATTGAAGGTCTTTATTCGGAAATTTACGTCTGAACTCCTTGGCTTCCTTGACAGAGTTGTAGCCCAAGAAACCGAGGAGAGGATAATATACTGCATACCAACAAGAGACAAGAGTTACAAACAGCTGCTCCATATATACGAAAAAATTCGACATTTTTATTGGCTAAACTTTTCTTACCGGGGTCAAATTTCGATGTCGTGACTCCCAGAGACAAACCAGCCGCTTCAAGTTTCGAGTCTACTACGAGCTTGCGATAATCCCTCTCTGCTTTATCCAAACCGGCCAAGGTTATCAACTCCCCACCGAATTCCGGGCTTAACTTCGGTTCTTTTTGCTTCGTCTCTTTTTCTACAACAGAGTAAAAGTTCCGACCTGTTAGTACACAGAACAATACGAGAATCAGACAAGTATATCCGAATTAAAAAAAAACAGAAAGTAAACTCACTGGCTCCGGAATGAATCAACATGGGAATTGTCATCCCATCAATTCGGCGCTCATGAAAAAAGTCCACCGACTGCCATTCTCCGCCAATCCACACCCATTCCTCCTGGAAACCGTGGAGACTTTCCGGAATCTCAGTTACAATTTCCCCAACTTTAACACCATGTTGCGGCTTCGCCCCGGCAAAAAAGCAACAAGATGACTCGGCCACCCTCCTCTTCGGACTTTGTTTAAACGCAAAAATACTCCTCATCTCATCGCACGAAGGAAGTCCCTCACCCCTCTCGTGCAGCAACACCATCAACCCGATTATCTTTTTCCAGCTATTCGGCGTGATCTGGCACAACGGTAACCCCCAACTCCGGAGGTATTCCGTGATCAGGTTTGGCAACGGGAACCTTAATCCCGACCTCAGACTCTCCACAAAAACGCCCACGCAACCCGGAGGGGGACTTGTTATTCTCTCCCCGGGATACGGAGCAAAGATCTTCACCGAGGGGGGAATCCGAACTTGTTCTCTCAACATTACGACGTCAGCGTCGGTAAGAATACTTGGCTCGCCAATGAAATCAATCGCCGGATCGGGCCACCTCCTCACCGGTCTTCTCCAATGAGGCACCGCGAGGTCGGTTGCATTATGCTCAACTACCAAGTCACCATCCTCGTCGTTTAACTGGATATTCAGATGCCTTACCAACGACGGGTCCCACCGGTGGTATTCAAAGGCCAACTCGACCAATTCTGAATCGTGATAAACATCCAACGGAACCGACTCAGTGCTCGATGAACTTGCCACCGCCTTTCCCTTTCCTTTCGACGCCATCGTACGATTGAACGAAATACAAGAGAAATAACAAAAGAAATTGAAGAAAAAGCTTACCGAAAATCTCGAACACAGCAAGCAAGGAAGGTTCTTCAGAATATCAGATGAACTTAAAACAACAAGTACTATGAAAGCTCGAAAATAAAAGCACAGGTGAAGAAAACCCGATCAGATATTGCTAAACCCTATTTATAATCGTCAATTTGTGACCGTTGGGTATCATCATTGGGGGCGCGTCGAACCGACGCGACCCCTAATTCTAACCGACGCCACCTCTTCATCTGATGAGACACCTACTGTTACACGTGGCTACCTATTAAAGTCGACCGTTACCTCATTTAAGACAATTACGGCGCGACCGTTCGGCCTAAACATTTACTCGTTGACCGTTACGACCGTTCACCTCTTCTGTCGTAACTGCTTGAAGATTATCCAAAATTCACCAAGTGTCTTCACCTCGGTATACAGTCTACACTTCGGACAGATGATCCACTTCGGTTACATCGGTAGATAGACCGAAGATGACCCACCGAACACCCTAGACCACATCCTACCGCCAACTCCTTGCCGATCCAGGGTCTCTAAATACCTGGCATTGCAACATCAATGACCATCACTCCGTATGCCCATCGATGTTGGGGGCCTCTCTGTTATCATCCGACTCGGCAAGACACCGTTAAGAGGTCTTTAAGCATCTTGTTAAATGCGATTAACTGTTAAACCGACGTGAAACAGAACCTCACCGACCTACACAAAAGAACCGGTCTGAACCATCAAAGACCGAAGTGACTAAGGTTCACCGAGGTCTATTCAAACCGAGGTCATCACCTCCTCAAGCAGGTGACAAGGCGCATACGCATACCCATCACACTCAACGAGATTTGTCATCATTCATGCAGGACCCACTGCTCCGAACCGCCACTAAAAGCTACTTTATTCAAAAAGTAGTACACAAATCCCAATGTATCCCCCAAAAAATTACTATAAATAGTGAACCCATGACATTTGTACGGGACTCTCGCTCCCGAACTGAAAAAACTTTACTAAGCAACACGTAAAAGCCCATCACGGCTCTTCACCTCGGTTCACCTCGGACCGGGGCCATTGTTGAGTAAATTTTACATGCTTTACGTCCAAATCATTCAAATTTATCCACTTAATCACAAGTTATATCGTTGTTACAAATCATATAACAACAAAGCTGAAACAATAGAGTGGAGATGCAAATTAGTTTGAAACCATGAGTTTTGTAAGGATGTTATGTTAATGATGTAAAGTTGGACTCTATTTAATTACTCTCAATTTCGTAATTGTTTAGACTAGGGGCTAAACGAGTCGCTCGGCTGGACTCGTTAACTTAAGGAGGTTATAATCGAGTTCGAGCTCAACTCCTTTCTTAATATTAACGAGCTGAGCTCGAAACGAACCAAAATCAAGTCAAAATAAAAAAATACGTGAAAATTATCTTTTCAAGCCTGAACGAGTTTTAAATAGGTTTGAGCTCGACTCATTTATCAAATGAGGTGAGTCGAGCTAGAGAACAAAATTTGAGCCTGCGAATCCAAGGTCCTATCCTGCGAACGCATGCTACCCCGCGAGTTCTACCCTTGCTAGCGAAATAACCTGCGAATTCGAAGACCCAACCCGCGGGTTCGACTTATCTAGCGAGTTTTCCTCATTTAATATGTGTGTTTTAGTGTGTGTTTGTGGTGTAACTATAAATAGACATTGTGCTTTGTATTTTGGGAATAATTCCTCATTTGCTAAATTTTTCTCTTCTTAGTTTTTCTCTCCCTTCTCTCTAACTTTCTTTCTCTCTCTAAGGGGTTCAAGACCATATTTTTAATTGTAATATTTCTCCATCAAGATTACAACTTTCCGGCTTATTTCTTCTTGTGGATGCATTAGAGACTTGAAGACTTCGTTTAAGATCCATGATTTCGTGAGTCTTACTTGTCTTTACTTATTGGATTTATTCTAGGGTAAAGATAGATTCGTCCATGAGTCGATTATGCTATCATCCTCGTAGGCTAGCGATTATGTGATTTTGTTATTGATTGCGTGAGCGAGAATTGATTGAGAGGTCGATTAATTGATCTCGAGTGACGACCGCTTGATTGCATGTTCCCGAACCTATGAGTGCTTTCCTTCCATCTCTTGTCTAGGAGTACCTTGTTATTTTTCTCTTTATTTTCATTTTCTTGCAAATTGAGGTCTTGCTTGCGATAAAGTTTGAATCTTGCTTTCGTCTTAGCTTAAATTGCATTCTTAGCTTAATCCACACCCCAAATTGCGAGTAGAGTGTTTAAGATTTTTATTTTCTTTTCTTGTGCGAGTTGATCGTTATTTGAATCCGTGTCCGAATAACCTTTCTTTGAGAACGACCCGAGTCCGGGTAACTCGGTTACTAACTACCCAAAAATACTACAAACAAAAAGGTGCGTGAATTGCAGGTTGCAGAGTGTGCTAGAGCAGAATGGGTGGTATTTGCTATGATCTAGTGTCATGCCAGAGGTGGCGTCAGGAAGGATGTGCAGAATTCTATTAATCCCGAGGAGCAATTTTTCAAGAAGGTAGGACAGTGGTGCCTCACTGTCACTGCCTTTAAGCTCCTCCATGAATCATCTGGAGATGTCCCATGTGGTTGAGAATGTAGGAGAGGGTGTCAAAGTTCTGAAAGGAAAAATATGGTATGGAGGAGGTTGTGAATAAAACTTATGGCTGGAAACATTGAGATGGGTCATGCAAGCTACAATAAGAATCTACTTGACGGTGAAAAAAAAAAAAAAAAGAATTACACAATTCGACTCATTTTTTCGGTTTCGTCTAAGTTTTGCCCACCACTATCTATACATGATATGATTAATGACAAACCCTACCATGAGAATTTACATATGTTAATCACTTGTTATGCTAGATTTTTTTTTTTTTTTGGTACTAAGTTATGCTAGATTTATGAACTTGATTGTAGTCTCTTCACAACATCACACAACGAATAAACTAAAAATAAGGCATTCCAAAAAAAAAAAAAAAAAGAAACGCCATGAATTGAGCGACTTTTTTCTCAAGTTTAACAAATCTCATCACCAAATTGCAACAACAAAACATTTCACCTAATGTCTTCAAGCCCCGATTTTGACCATTATTAGCATAAAATCCCAGTTAATACGACCCCACCGGTTATTAGATTTTTTTGAATCGTTGGATCAAACAGATACTTGTAGAGATGTTGATCCAACCGTTAAAAAACCCCTTCACAAGCGGCCTCCACAATAGAGGAAGAAAAAGCAAAGCTTCGCGACAAGGACCACGGCCTCGAGAATCAAAATAATGTTATAAATAAAGATATCGACGAGCCACTTGTGCAGATTAATCTTCCTTTTCCACCAGAATCCGGTGGATACCTTCAACTTCCACCGCCGTACTCGGACGTCGGCGCCGGCGCCCTTGTTGTTCAGCCTCTTCAGGATATCCGAGAAGCTCTGTTTAGTATAATTTTGGGTATTTGGTAATCGAGCTACCCGACCTCGAGTCATTCTCAAAGGAATGCTATTCGGAGCGTAATTAGCTAATTTAACTGTCCAAAACACACAGAAAAGTAAAATAAATTCCTAGACATTCTAATATGTGGGTTGATGATTGTAATTCTAATTTAACTACTATAAAAGTAATTACTAAATTAAGTGAGCGATTAAAAATAAAATATTAACTCCCTAAACCGGGTCGTTAAGAATTTTTAAAACGATTAACATACTAATGAACCAAACTCATTCATGAACCTCAATGCCAAAGCCAATATCATCTTACGGAATAATCGAACTTAATACTCAAAGTCTCGACTTTCCTAGTAATAATTTAACTTCAACAATATTAAAGCACATTAGCAAATTTACGGTAAACACTTAAACATAAACAAATCAACACAAACAAGCCATTATTTAACAAGCCAAATTTTACGTCTACAAACGAGATAGTAAAATAAGTGAACAATCGGAATAATAAGTCTTACACAAGATTCTTACGTTCCTAGTACGAGCTTGAGCAAAATAACAGCAATAATCGAAAACTTACAAAATGTCGAAAAATCACACGAACACACCTAAAATGAAACATCAAACCAATTCGCCGGAACAACGTCGTCGGAGAATTATACAAAACACACGTACAATCCAAAATAAAAGAAAGAGAAGAAAGGTGAACAATAAGAAAGAGTTTTGTTGCAGAGTGTAGAAGAAGAAGAAAACTGTAGAAAAATCAAAGAAAATCTGAATACTTTCCAATCCAGCAGAGCAATGAAATTATACAGCGGACCCAATCCTTCAAGTGGAGCACAAAAGCCGGACCATATTATGCACTTGTCACGGCGCGAATTAAGTGCTGACGGCTCGAATTAACTGCTGACGGCGTGAATTAACTGCGAATTAACTACTGACGGCTCGAGGCAGAAACTCTTGACGGCGAGAATTATCTGCGAATTAACTACTGACGGCTCGAGGCAGAAACTCTTGACGGCGAGAACGCACAGGGCGTCGCGGCACGAGAATCCGCCGCGTAGCGGAGAAGGATGGTTTCTTTCATCTCACCACGGCGTTACTGAGTGGTCCGTCACGGCGAGAGGTGTCACGGCGCGAGAAGCATCCTCACGGCGCGGGGCACGGCGCGGAGCATTCCTCACGGCACGAGGCGGCACTCCTCCATGGCGCGAGGCACTCCTCCACGGCGCGAGTCGTCACGCGGAGCATGGTCACGGCACGAGCAGGTCACCCGTCACGGCGCGGAGCACGGCCACGACGCGAAGCACCTTCCTGTCGCGGCACGAGGCTCTTCACGGCGCGGAGAGGGAATGAGTGATCTCTGAAGCTCCTCGCGGTCCCATTCACGGCGTGACGATGGCGTGAAGCTTGTGTCCTTGGCCATGCACGCATCACATCCCATTTTAAGTTCGTACAACTTCGTTTGTACTCGAAATCGAGTTTCGACTTTTCCATCACGTAACCAACTGCCTTCTCTATCCAATAGTTATTCACCAACCCAAACTATTTTTCGAACAACTCCTCGTCGGATCCTCAGACCCAAAATATTTTTCGAACAACTCCTCGTCGGATCCTCAGACCTACACACCAATAATTAAAACAATGCGGCAAATAGGAGAAAAATACCGAAAAACACACAAAAGGCTCGAACTAAACTAAAAACACACAATAAAACACAAAACACTCATTAACATTAAAAGTAATGACATAAAACGGGGGAAAAGAACGACGAAAATATAAGAAAATCGACACAAAAATAGGACAAACAACTCCCCCACACTAAAACCTTTGTTCGTCCCGAACAAAAAGAAAATAAAAGAACAGAAACGAAAACAAGTAACTGAGCATGAATAAATAGTTTCAATCAAGACAAGTATCCAATTAATCAATTTAGTCGAGAAAACTTCCGATGACCAATATAGCATACCTCAGTTACACTCAAACGGTACGCTTTGAAAAGACAACTCTCAATCACGGAAGTATAATATACATGCCTCACTCAGTTTCTTGTCATAAATATGCAATGGGAACGCTCAAATTGATCGTCAATCGAGTGAATCATAAATTTGCCTCTTGACTAACTCTTACTCTAAAATAGTAAATTCTATACGATACCGAATCAAGAGGTCTTTAAGGGTTGTAACGTAGGCTTTTAGAATCGGGTAGGATAAATATGGCTAAGTGGCTACATAATTATCAAGTCAACTCCCTTCGCTCGCATGACCCCAAAATAAACTCTTCCGATTGTCCCAAATAACCATCTCTTCCCAAATTCTTATGAGTCCATACGCTACTCGCATTATTCGAATATATACACATATATTTTTCTTTGAACCCTTTGAATACTAACAATAATCCATTTGGTTCTTTTATATATATATATATGAATGAAAACCTTCGGTTATTGATTTCCCTCTGGTTTCATTCTTATTTTTTTTTATTTTTTTTATTATTATTATTTTTTTTTTTTTTTA
>CACSLK010027752.1:1079128-1090648 GCA_902706635.1 Striga hermonthica | reverse complement strand
AATCATATTCATATCGCATAAATCCACCCGCTTCATTTCAGAGTAGTCTCAAGGCAAATTCCGACAAACAACAATTTCGACCAATATCTCACAAGAAAAATTAAGGCTCAACCCTCACTTTAGGTAAATAAATGTCTGAAAAAACGACCAATCCAGTTCACCAAGATAAGCTAGTCATGATCATCATCATATCTTCTCAACTTTATCAACAATCATCAACCCATCTCAAAATCCACCAAAGTCCATACTCGGAAAACACACAACCGACTCCACATAAGACACCACACAAGAGCAGAAAATCAAAACAACCTAAAAAAAACTAGACATGATCAACCACATAGTCACGTAAACACGTAAAACTCCCCCACACTTAAACCAGACAATGTCCACATTGTCGAATCTTAGTGTAAGAGAGCTATACCATATAATTAACTGACTAAAATAAAATAAACTATACAAAATAAAAGAGGAAGGGAAAGAAAAACATACTGAGCACAGTGACAAGTCACTGTGCGTCCGATGGTCCTGAGGAAAATGACTACTGTCGGGGTTGCCACCTGTACTGGTGCGACTCCCAGGTATCCCAGCGGTTGTCATGAGCTGTCCAATGGGCGTTGTTATCTTGCACGAACTCATTCCATCTCCTGGTTTGTTCTTCCCAACGCTCGTCGTTGATCTTAAGGAATGACTGCCAACGGGCCTCATTTTGCTCCGTGTATGCCCGCCAACGCTCATCTTCCATCGCATTCCGCGATGATATATCTACTTGCAATGATCGGAGGTAGGCCATGAGCTCCAGATTGTCCTGTGGAGGTGGAAGAGTGGAAGGGTCCAGTGGTGACGTTGGGTTTACTCGTCGGTCGGAGCGATGTGATCGTCAGCTCCCAAATGCTGTTCGGTAGTGTCGTCTGTGGGTAGTTGAGATGGGTCTCCGGTTGGCTGTTAAGAAGTACCTTCTTGTGCTGCCTTTTTCGTTGCCGCTTGTTCTTTCAACTCCTCGAGATACTTGCGGTAACACTTGCGTTCAGTGACAATCGTGATTCGGGATAATGATTTATCAACAAGCTCGGCATGTCGAAGATCGGACCACGTGATCTCGGAAGGTCCAATAGCATCATCATGATCGAGAGTAATTTTAAAGTGGACTGCAAGTTCGGTGGCCACGTGTCCCAAGGTGATATGGATCAGTTTTTTCCGTCGTGTATCAAGAAGAGCTTGCTTGAAGAAATGAAGGAGGCAGAAATTACGCTGTTCAATCATACTCCATAAAATAAAAAGTTCTTGCGCGCTTACCTTGTTGGCCTCTGTGTTCCCGAAAATATTAAAAGAGATGAACTTATGCACGATTGCAACTGGGACTTCAGTGATTAGCCCCGCCGAAGGACCGGAAGCCTTGAAAAATTGCACGGAGACAATTTAGCCCAAGGCCTCGTAGGTTTGAAATTGTCGGGCTTGACGCGTGGCCCTGTTGTCCTGAACCTAAATATCTCGCAGAGGAGCAAATCAGTTATCTTGATCTTTTGGCCATTTAAGCGGCACGTGAGATAACTGTCTTCGTCGTGCCCCTCGATCGTGCTGAAAAATTCGAGCGCCAATGTCCGGTAAGAAATCAATTGTGGGTCACTCGCATACTTCTCCAAGTGAAGAGTCTTGAAGTAAGCTCGAACGGCTTCGTCAATTCCAAGTTTTTGTAATACACCCCAGTCGAGCACTCGGGATCGCGGAAATGGCCTCTTCACCCCAGTAAGCTCATGCTGCTTGAGTCCTTAACTGACCGAGCTTGGCTCAACTTGTTAACTTAACGAGCTCATAATCGAGTTCGACTCATTTATCATTTTAACGAGCCGAGCTCCAGTCTCAACGATTTAGAATCGAGTTTTAACGAGTCGAATTGTAGAAAATTATATAAATTTATCTTTTTGAGCTTTATCGGGTCGAGTCGAGCCGAGCCGAGCCGAGCCGAGCCGAGAAGCATGAATGCTAGGGTGTAAACGAGTTGAGTCGAGCTCAAGCTCATATTGCTCGAGTCCTTAACTAGCCGAGCTTGACTCAACGTGTTAACTTAACGAGCTCATAATCGAGTTCGACTCATTTATCAATTTTAACGAGCCGAGCTCGATCTCAACGATCTAAAATCGAGTTTTAACGAGTCGAATTGTTGAAAATTATATAAATCTATCTTTTCGAGCTTTATCGGGTTGACTTCCAAACGAGGTTTAAATGAGCTCGAGCTCAACTCATTTATCAAACGAGCCAAGCTGAGCTTGAGCCTTAAATGGCCGAGCGACTCGTTTAATTTAACAATTTTATCTACTGTCCACATTAGTATTTTCTTACATTTTTTTTTTTTTTGGGTACAAAGAAGGAGGCCAAAGGCCTAGACTAAAATACGACGGGGATAAGCGACCCCGATAACATCATGCCCGAGCCACTCGCCCAAACTGTGCGGAGGAGACGAGAGCTCATGGAAACCAATCGGAAAGGAAGACGCTAAGCCTGCCAGGTGGTCCGCCGCAAAGTTTGCTTCTCTGTGCACATGTCGAAGTCGTGTAGTCCACTCCCTACGTGCACGCACACGCACACCCACAATGGTAGATTTGATTTTTCACTCGCATGATTGTACGCAACCATAATAAAATATTATACTTTTGTTTATATTGTATGTTAAAGTATGACATTTGAATGTAAAATTATGTATATATATATATGTATATTGAGAATATATATTGCTGTTAAATTTATGAAATATCAAGCATTCATTGTAGTGTAAATAGACTGAATTTTTCTGGTAGTTAATATTCAAGCATGCAAAGAATTATATCGGGATTCGGGTACGTAGCGAGTTCAAATGATGTAATTCTTCATTTAATTGACAGATATTTATAAATTATGCCGATTAACCATCAAAGTGACAGTTTGGCCGAGTGGTCTAAGGCGCCAGATTTAGGCTCTGGTCCGAAAGGGCGTGGGTTCAAATCCCACAGCTGTCACATTTAAAGTTTCATTAAAACTATTTTTTTTTATTCTCATTTTTTTTTCATAAAAATAATATATGTATTTTTCTTGTCCAGTGATTGACTAACCAATATCGTTAATGTCGACGAATTGCAGGTGCATTCCACCGTAATACGAGGCCGGGTCGGCTGGCCTCAATATCATGGACAGCGACTGGCCCAAAATAAATTATGGGTCGGTTCTTTGATCCGGCGGGTCACGGGCTGGTACAGTTCTTTAAAAAAAAAAATTAACACTATAGCCCGGCGTCCGACATGTGGCCCGGCTGGGACAGGGTCAAAAAAAAAAAAAAAAAAAATAAAAGATTTAGGAAGCCGATTCAGGGACGCTTCGTGCTGGGCCGAGACCGGTTTACGGACCGGTTGGACATGTCTAAATACAACATATCATAAGCTCTTAATTTCTTTTTTTTCTCAAAACGACTGACATAAATTTTTATTCAAATATATTTAATATCATGCTTATATTTTATTTAAATATGTTATAAGCTTTTCCCATTCAAATATTCGTAGTTTGATTGGGATAGTTTTTTTTTTTTTTTTAAGAAAGTGAAACTTATCTTAAAATTTTTTTATGGTATCAAATATTATTTTAGTTGCTTAAACACCATTAAGTTTCAAGTTTGAAATTTACTTATAAGCTATCACCTACTAATTTATGATATGTTGGCTAGTTTATTAGTCATATTTAACAAATATACCCTACACATATATACACAAATTTTAGTATGAGATGTTTAATTGTAGGTTATCCCATTATACTTTTATAATAAAAATTCATATTTACGCAATCAAGACTCGAAAGATAATTTTTATATAACTTTCTATAGTTCGGTTCATTAAAACTCGAACTCGACTCGTTATAAATGATATAAACGCGGCGAGCTCGTGCTCGATTACAGACTCATTTATTTAACGAATCGAGCTCGACTCGACTCGTCGACGACTCAAGCTCGAGTTCGACTCGACTCGATTGGTGTATAGGTTTATACATGCCCACATCATTCAAATTAGGTTTGACCAACACTGCACTAACTAACCAAGTTGGTACGGTCTTAAGTATGCACATTTGACATATCTGTACAGAATCCATTAATCCCCAGTCCCCACTCATTTGTCTTTCAAATTTTATTATTATTCCTCTTTTCCGGCTACCGCGCGAAAAGTCAACTTAAGCCAGCATTTTCTGCCAACTTGCATAACAAAATAAGTAAATGAACAAAACCATGTACACTCCAAAACTCTCGAGTAAAATCTTGCAGCAAATTCGTGGTATCTGAGTGTAAACCCACATCCAAGTTGCACCCACAAGTTCACACATTGCTCGATTTTTTTTCGTTTCGGCCCACGAAGCGAAAAGGTTGCTCGAGACGCTGTCTCACGGTCGATGATTCGTTAGTAAGTCGCACGTTAACCGTGAAATGGACATTGAAGCTCAAAACGCGAGCCCCTGTCGCACGACCGATGATGTACAGTGTCTCGAAAGAAATTTTACTTGAGATTTTTGTTAACAAAAATTTTGTGGTGTACACGAAATTATTCATTCACCATCAAGTCTTCCAAACTGGTCAAAGTCTCCACCAAAATGTGCAGTCTTTGTTTAGAGTTTCTTTACAGATCACTGCACCCTTCCAAAGCAGTTGACATGCCTGAAATCAAGCAACTCAAGTCAACTTTAAACTACTCCTATCAAATGATATTAAAACCCCATCACCCACAAAGCTCAAAAAAAAAACACAGAAAGAATAACACAATGTCACAAATTAGCTTCTTCACACTACTCCTACTACTCACTCTCTTCACCACAACCCATTTCACTAAAGTCCTCTCACAAGAGCCTCCAAACCTCGAAACCGAAACCGAAAACCGAGCTCTACAAGCCTTTCGAAGCTCCATAACCCACGACCCGTCGGGCTTCCTCCTCGATTGGGCCCGGCCCAATCCCCACTGCAACTGGTCCGGGATCGCCTGCGATCCTGTTTCCCGAGAAGTCATTTCCATTTCCCTCTCTAACAACAACCTAACCGGCACAATCTCTCCATCGCTCGGAAACCTCTCGAATCTCCAAGTTCTCGACTTGTCACTTAACTCGTTCGCGGGAATAATACCTCCCGAGCTCGGGTTTTGTACTCACCTCACTCTACTCAACCTCTACGAAAACTCGCTCTCTGGCCCCATCCCACAAACCCTCGGTTATCTAACCGAGCTCCTACTAATCGACTTTGGAGATAATTCTCTAAACGGAACCATACCCTCGACTCTTTTCAACTGCACTTCTTTACTACAACTCAGCTTCCTCAACAACAATCTCACGGGCCAAATCCCGGTCGAGCTCGGCAGATTATCCCGCCTAGAAATGTTTTTAGCTTTCGGAAATAGCTTAGAGGGTCCTATACCCGTTTCCATCGCTAGACTCGATAAACTCCAATTTTTAGACTTGAGCGAAAACCGATTATCGGGAGAAATCCCTCCCGAAATCGGGAACTTGTCGAGCCTCGAGATTTTACAGCTGCACGTCAACTTTCTATCGGGCGAAATCCCGGCCGAGCTAGGCAACTGCACGAAGCTAGCTCAGCTGAACCTCTACACGAACGAACTAACCGGCCGAATTCCCTCACAGCTCGGGAATTTAGTCGAGTTACAAGCCTTGAGACTTTACCAAAACGAGTTAAACTCAACAATCCCAGACTCATTATACCAGCTCAACTCACTAACCCATTTGGGTCTCTCACAGAACAACTTTTCCGGCACGATCTCGCCCGAAATATCTTCCTTGAGGTCACTTGAAGTGTTGACTCTCCACGAGAACAATTTTACCGGCCGTGTCCCAATAAGCATAACAGAGCTAACCAACTTGACTTACTTGACGATAAGCTTCAACTCGTTCAACGGGCCCATCCCGGAAAAAATCGGGTCAATGTACAAACTGACGAACCTAACCGCGCACGACAATCTTCTAGACGGGCCCATTCCAGCTGGCATTGCCAACTGTACAGCCCTTGTCGCGATTACTCTTACCAACAACAGGTTAACAGGCCGGATACCAAACGGGCTGGGCCGGCTTTCGAATCTCACTTTCCTTTCTTTAGGAGGGAATCGAATCTCGGGAAGTATTCCCGACGATATCTACAACTGCACGCAGCTTCGAATGCTCGATTTGAGCCGTAACAGACTCGACGGCACGCTAAAACAGGACATTGGCCGGCTCGTGAATCTCAGATCCTTACGGGCTTTTGAGAACACGTTATCCGGCCCGATTCCGGAGGAGATTGCTAATTTGGGCAGTCTGGTTTATCTGGAGATCAGCGGGAACCGTTTTTCGGGCCCGATTCCAGCAAGAGTTTCGGAGCTCGATTTCCTTCAAGGCCTCTCATTGGGAGGAAACGAGCTCGAAGGTACAATCCCCGAAGAGCTTTCTCGACTGACAATGCTTACTGATCTTGAGCTGCAGAACAATCGATTGTTCGGTACGATTCCGGACGAACTTTCCGAACTCGAATCCCTTTCGTATTTGGATTTAAGCGGGAACAGACTCAACGGCACCATTTCAAGAAGATTGGCCCGTCTTACTCGACTGACGAACTTGGATCTTTCGAATAATCGTTTTACCGGGATAATCCCGGGCTCAGTTATTGCCGGCATGAGGAACATTCAGCTTTCTTTCAACTTATCACACAATCTCTTGGAAGGGATGATTCCAGAGGAAATGGGCATGCTGGAAATGGTTCAAAGACTCGATTTTTCGAACAACTATATAACCGGAAGCATTCCTCGTGCGGTGGGAGGCTGCCGGAATTTGGTCTCTCTCGACCTGTCGGAAAACAGACTCTCCGGCGAAGTCCCGGCAGAGATTTTCCCTCAGCTCTCTCAGCTGACTAGCTTGAATATATCTGGAAACCAGCTGAACGGCACGATCCCTGATATACCCCTGGGCCTGAGTCATCTCTCGACAGTCGATTTATCTCGAAACAGGCTCGTTGGCGAAATTCCGGCCAGCCTGGCGAATATATCGAGCTTACAATATCTAAACCTCTCTTTCAACATGCTCGAAGGCCGTGTACCCGAGTCCGGCGTGTTTTCAAGCATGAATGTAACCAGTTTACAGGGAAATCGAAATCTCTGTGGGAAAACATTTCTGAAAAGATGCAAGAGCAAGAAAAAGTCGAAAAAAACAAAGATTCTGTTTTGGACACTCAGCGGAAGTTTTCTTGTGCTCGTTTTTTTTCTTCTAGCAGCATTCTGCATTACTCGAGTGATACGAAAGGGCAAGAAGGGAATCGATAGTTCGGAAAATAACCGATTCCCTTCGGCAGTTTTGCTGAAAAGATACGAACCGAAGGATATAGCAATTGCTACAAACTCCTTCAGCCAGGACAACATAATCGGGTCAAGCTCATTAAGTACCGTCTACAAAGGAAATCTTGAAAACGGGCAAAAAGTAGCCGTTAAAAAGCTGAACTTGGAGCAATTTGCAGAGGAATCCGACAAGTGTTTTTACCGCGAAGTCAACATTTTGGGAAAGTTACGGCACAGGAATTTGGTTAAAATACTCGGCTACTCGTGGGAGAGTGGGAATCTCAAAGCATTAGTCTTGGAATACATGGAGCATGGGAATTTGGACATGATTATACACGACCCGAATAACGGTTGGACTCTTGTGAAGAGGGTCGATTCGTTGGTTTCGATCGCGAGAGGTTTGGTATACCTGCACGCGGGGTACGATTTCCCTATCGTGCATTGTGATTTGAAGCCGAGTAATATTCTTCTTGATGCTGAGCTGGAGGCCCACGTGAGTGACTTCGGTACAGCAAGAATGCTCGGTGCTTGTTCATGTTCGTCGGCTTTCGAAGGGACTATTGGCTACTTAGCTCCAGGTAAACATTATTTAGATATAAATTATAATAATCAGTTGATTGTTTAGATCAAATGAAAATCATATTGCTGCTCGAATGTAATTAACAGAATTCGCTTACATGGGGAAAGTCACGACGAAAGTAGATGTTTTCAGCTTCGGCATTATAATGATGGAGCTGATCACGAGAAAGAGGCCAACGGGACTCGCGAGCGAGGATGGATTGCAGATCACTTTATCACAGCTTGTCGAGCGAGCGCTTGATCGACAACAGCAAGGAATTAACGGCTTGGATCGAGTTGTGGATCACGATTTATTAGCTTCGAATAATCTTGAAGTTCTTGAGGAGCTTCTGCAGTTGGCTTTATCCTGCACCAGTGCAGTACCAGATAACAGACCCGACATGGAACACGTGCTGTCCGCTCTTTCGAAAATTCGGAAAATGGCAATAGATAATGTCTAGTTGTGTTTTTTTTCTCCCTCGTAGTTTTCAGCATCTTTGATAATGAATCAAAGTTGAGAGTACCTTAGGCTATGTTATTGGAAACCAAATAAGTTAACTTATAGCTTATTTAATTAGTTTATAAATTTCGGGTATTCAAATAAATTTCGTTTGTTAAACGAACTTTTTTTTTTTTAAGTTGTAGCTTATTTCATAAGCTTATTTTGGTAACTTCTCAAATAAGATCATTTTTCGACTAAAGTGGAGCACGAAAAAGGAACGGATCAATATAAACTTGGAAGAGACAATGCTGCAAAAAAAAATCATAGGATATCATCAATTGCATCACACCATTTTTTTTACACAATATTCATATGCTCAAAGCTCACACGACAACAATAATAACAACCGGGCCTCAATATGGGCTCAAAACAACCCAAGCTAAAGCTCATTTCCCAGGAACAAAGTTGGTGGCATAGGCCCAAGCATTGTTGTTAACCGGGTCGGCAAGATGATCGGCCAAATTCTCCAACGGGCCCTTTCCGGTGACAATGGCCTGCACAAAGAATCCGAACATTGAAAACATGGCAAGCCTACCATTCTTCAACTCCTTCACTTTCAACTCAGCAAAAGCTTCCGGGTCATCAGCCAGGCCCAACGGGTCGAAGCTTCCGCCCGGGTACAACGGGTCGGTGACCTCACCAAGAGGCCCACCGGCAATACGGTAGCCCTCAACCGCGCCCATCAAAACAACCTGCGTGGCCCAAATGGCTAAAATGCTCTGCGCGTGGATCAAGCTCGGGTTGCCCAAGTAGTCAAGCCCACCATCGCTGAATATTTGTGACCCGGCCTTGAACCACACAGCCTCGCCGAATTTGACTCCGTTGCGGGCCAAGAGCTCCGGGAAAACGCACCCGAGAGCCCCGAGCATGGCCCACCTGGAGTGGATAACCTCGAGTTCCCGATTCTTGGCGAAGGTCTCCGGGTCGGCCGAGAGGCCGGCGGTGTCCCAGCCGTAGTCTCCGGGGAATTCGCCGGTGAGGTAGCTCGGGGGCTCGCCGGAGAACGGGCCAAGGTACTTGACGCGGTCCGGGCCGTACCACGGGCTGCCAGAGGAAGCCGCGGGTTTTGGCTTGGAGGTCGTTTTCCTCATCGTGATTCGTGGGCTTCTTCGGGAGATTTTTTCGGAGGCGGCGTTTGGGGAGAGCTTTACCGCCTTGCCGGTGAAGGCAGAGGAGGAGAGGGCCATTGTTGAGGCTGCCATTGGTTGTGAGCAGTGTAGGTGTTTGATGATATGCTTGTAAGAAAAAGATGAGTTTTTGAGCTTTGATGATGAGTTTGTAGAAAATTTGAGTGTGTAGTTTACTTATATAGAAAAAAAGTGTTTTGGGGGTGAAATTAGGTTTTGATGAATGATGATATGCATATCTCTGCTTTGATTGGCCTTTGGGATTCTTGCAATATTATTGGGTTGTTTGGTTTTGCTGATGATGAGTTGGCAAGTTCTTGTCCATCTATTCTTGTGATTTGGAGATTCATAAGTCATAACTTTTTTAAAAAATGCCAAGCTAATCTATCTATGTATCCACGGGTTTAGATTTTGCTTATCTTGGTTATGCCAGTGAGGATATGTTTGTTAGCGCGCTGCTAAATTAAACGAACTAGACTCGATTTGGTTTGAGCTTGAGACCTTAACGAGTTGAGCTCAATTCGGCTCGAAAAGAAAACTTTTATATAACTTTTATGGTTTGACTTGTTAAAACTCGAATCCTTAATAGTGATATGCGAGCTGAACTCAAGCTCGACTACTGACTCGTTTATTTAACGGTTGAGCTCGGCTTAGCTCGACTCGTTAAAGACTCGAGCTCGAACATCTAAGTTCGAGCTCAACTCGGCTCGTTTACATGCCTAATTCGTTTCTACATTGCACCCCTAAGGGTTTTAACATTAAATCCTCCGATCACCCATGCGTGGTTAGTATTGATGAGACAGGCCGTGAATCCATAACATGTAAATGTTTTTCATCATACACTCACTTATGATATTACATGAAGATATTACACTATCCATCCGCATACGTGGCAATCTCTTATTGGCCACAACAAAACTCATCAAGATCTTTTTCTCAACGCATCCCACTAGGATCGACTTGTGAAGCTGCCTGCTGCCACGTGTCTGTAAAATATCAACCCAATCCAAATATCATCCACCAATCACAACACAGATACTGATCTCCCTTAGATAAGAGACTCCCATCCTCAAATCTCCATATAAACCTGTCCAAAGCCAATGAAAAATAAACCCATCAAAATCTCCACACAAAATTACTCACTACTGAATAATCAATAAAAAAAAAAATGGCTTCTGCCTCAACAATGGCCCTCTCTTCCCCTTCCTTCTCCGGCGAGGCGGTGAAGCTCTCCCGAGCCGCAAACCCCACCGAAAAAATCTCCCGAAGAAGCCCACGAATCACGATGAGGAAAACGACCTCGAAGACCAAGCCCGCGGCTTCCTCCGGAAGCCCGTGGTACGGCCCGGACCGTGTAAAATACCTCGGCCCGTTCTCCGGCGAGCCCCCGAGCTACCTCACCGGAGAATTCCCCGGCGACTACGGCTGGGACACCGCCGGCCTCTCGGCCGACCCAGAGACCTTCGCCAAGAACCGAGAACTCGAGGTCATCCACTCGAGGTGGGCCATGCTCGGGGCCCTCGGGTGCGTTTTCCCCGAGCTCTTGGCCCGAAACGGAGTCAAATTCGGCGAGGCCGTGTGGTTCAAGGCCGGGTCGCAGATATTCAGCGATGGTGGGCTCGATTATTTGGGTAACCCGAGCTTGATCCACGCGCAGAGCATTTTAGCCATTTGGGCCACCCAGGTTGTTTTGATGGGCGCGGTTGAGGGCTACCGTATTGCTGGTGGGCCTCTTGGTGAGGTCACCGACCCGTTGTATCCGGGCGGGAGTTTCGACCCGTTGGGATTGGCGGATGACCCGGAAGCTTTTGCTGAGTTGAAAGTGAAGGAGCTGAAGAATGGTAGGCTTGCCATGTTTTCGATGTTCGGATTCTTTGTTCAGGCGATTGTGACCGGAAAAGGCCCGTTGGAGAATTTGGCGGATCATCTTGCTGACCCGGTTAATAATAATGCTTGGGCCTATGCTACTAACTTTGTACCCGGGAAATGAGTGATTCTTTGAGGGCTTTTTTTTTTTTTTTTT
>CACSLK010027752.1:1065222-1078289 GCA_902706635.1 Striga hermonthica | reverse complement strand
ATATATATATATATATATATATATATCAAGCACTACTAAGTACATTACCATAAGAAGAAGCAATCAAACAAGTCATCAAATTTTAATTAGCTTAAAGTTGTATGCCAAAACATAACATATCTAGTTTCATAATATTATAACTTGCAATGCAATGATACACTAGTATGAGATGCATTACAATGCAAGATCCAAGTATTAGTTGGGAGCTATAACTAAGGAACGAAGATGGTGATCAAGCCGATAAGACGGTACTAGCAACGGCCTGTAAAATAACCGTGCTTTGCAATCGATAACACCACCCTCTTCCACTCCACATAAAAAAAAAAAAGAAAAAAAAAGAAAAAGAAAAAGAAAAGAAAAAAAAAACATCGTCATGCATATTAAAAAAACCTTGTTACTAGGGTCGATCGATCAAGGCTCGTGCTTGGGGAACACGGGAGGAATTATATCCTGCAAAAGCCCGTAATCTGGAAACTGCTGAAACTGGTGATGGTTATGTGGGGTTGATGTGCGTTCATGGTACAAATTGTTGGAACTGCCGCCATTGATGTTATTATAACCGTAGAGGTGATCGGGCATCTGGTGAAGCAAGAGTTCCTGCGGGAAGCTTGGGCCGCAAGTTTCGAGAGATGAGGCAAACATCGATGGGGCAAGCATGCGGGCCACGTGCCCACGGAGGTTCGCAGGGACATGGTGATTGTGTTTCCCCTCGTAGGTGGTAACCACAATCGAGGGGTCTTGAAATGATCTCTCCACGCGTTTCTTCACTGGGCATTTCTGGGTCGTGCATCTGTAGTAGCTTCTGCATTAACCGAAAAAATCAAAACAGTTGATTAATTACTTCTTCTAGGTATGATTAGGTAAAATTAGGGGTGTAAACGAGCCGAGCTGAGCCGAGCTCGAGTTCATGCTGTTCGAGCTCAAGCCCTTAACGAGCTCAGCTCGTTAACTTACTGATCTTATAATCGAGCTCGAGTTGCGCTCGTTTATCAACATTAACAAGTCGAACTCGAGCCAAAATCAAGCAGAAAAATTCGAGCCGAGCTTAGTTCGACTAGTTAACTGAACGAGCTATAAATAAACTCGAGGTCGGCTCATTTATCAAACGAGCCGAGCCGATCTCACGAGTGGCTCATTTAACTTAACAGCTCTAGGTATGATAAACGAGTGTATGCATGAAGCTTGACTAACATAGTTAAATTGCCAGTGTACGTTACTGAATTCATCATCTAATTTTGTTTACCCTCGATGATTTAGCTAGCAAGATAATTATATTCATCAAGTCGATGTCATAACTATTGACTAATTCAAGAAACCCATATATGATTTATGATTTTGTGGTCATGTAATACAAAAAAAAGTGTCCATACTAGGGTTGTTCTAATGTCCAAACTATACATAGTAAAATCCAAATCATTATTAATGTATGACAAATGACAATAAATACTAAATAGTGACTTTGTACTTGTGGAGGAGAGTGAGGGAAGACAACGAACTAACAATTAGGGTTAAAGTATGAAACACGCTGCCTGGGTCAAACAATCAGCCCACTTGCATACATACATGATTTTGATTGTTAAGGAAAATATTGAGTAGTGTTCACACGCCAGAGCTGTTCGTATCAAACTAAACATCAAACTTGCACCTTAATTTGAGAAATTTAAGGAGAAGAAAAGATATCATATGGTCACAGTACTAGGGGTGGGATTTTAAAATCGAAAACCAGCTAACTGAACGAGTTTACTAACCATTCCCTAACGAAACAAAAATCGATAATATTCTTGAAATAACAATTCCGATTCTTCAAAAGTTGCATAAATACCAAACCGATCACATCTCTATTCGTCAATACCTGGGATAAGGGCTGTTCTTCACGGCTTTCTGCCCGTATTTTCTCCATCGATACCCGTCTTCAAGATGATCAACTTCACTCTTCGTCATGAAAGCAAACCTCTCTTGCTTTTCCTTCTTTTCCCCTCTCTTAGTCTTTCCTTTACCCCTAATAATAATAATAATAATAATAATAATAATAATAATAATAATAATAATAATAATTCATTGTTTTTTCCACACATATATATAAACACAAAATGATCAAATATAACCATATAAATAGAAGATAATTAGTTATATATTAAGTTACAGATATTGTTAGGCTGTAAACAAAAGTATGACATTTCATAACATAAATATACAATTTGGCGAAAGAAGTACGACGGATCGACTCGCTTAGCAGTTAGACTTCCCACACAAGAATTTGTAATTTACATCAACTTACTCGCTCTTTGATGATATGTCCTCTTGATGCCCTACTTTTTTACCCTTGCTCGACTCGTCTTCGAAGCCCGCGGCCGCCTCCACGGAGGACGACGACAGGGAGGAGTTAGGCGTGGCGGGCGGTTCGCCGCCACCAGGGGCGGCCTCCGGCGACGGTTTATGGCCTCCGGCGAAGGTGTCTGGGAGGATATACTTGTTGTGGTCCGAGGTCCCATGAAGGATCTCGGAGAAACTAAGGTAGGGGTTGGGGTCGAACGTTTGGGGATGGGTCGGCGTCGCTGCCGGGAAGTGGCTGCCGGGGAATGGGTCGGCGGTGGTGTCGGCGGGGGTCTGGCGGTGGCCGTCATGGAAGAGGTGGCGGTAGTAGAATTCACGGAGTTCTTCAGACATAGAGAATGGTTGTAATAATAGTTTTTAAGAGAAGGGAAAGTAGAATGTATGTATAGACTATAGAGAGAGGGAAAAGTATCCAACTTTCGTTAGTGGGATAATTTGTGTTTTTGCAAAGGATAAATCAGTCGTCGTGTCTCTATTTAAAGAGTTTTGACCGTAAGTTACGCTTCTTCAATTATTTATTATTTTACGCAATTTTTTTTTTTTTGTTTATATAGGCTGATTTATCACATTTTATTATTAAAATGTTAAATTTTTCTTTTATATTATTTTCTTAACAATTCTTCAATTATTTATTATTTCACACATTTTTTTTATATGCTGATTTATCACATTTTCTTAGTAAAAGTATATATGAGATGTATTTTTCTTTTATATTATTTTTTTAGCAGTATGATTGTTTAACTATTATACAATTATTCAATTATTATTATTTGTTGTTGTTGAAAGAATCAAGGAAAACATGGGTAGTCTCATGCACGTGAATCACACCATAAAATGTGAGCTTAAAACCAATTGGTAGTAGGAGTAGGTCACATTCTACTAGGCATATACATTTTGTCTATTTTCTTTGTAGAGAATGAGTGTAGATGCACCATAGTGAGATTCCATCGCAAAACCAAATTGTTGATGAGAGGAGTAACCCACTAGACCTATAAGCTAGGCCAATTTTTCCTATAGAAGCAATGTGAGACAACTCTCAAGTGATACTCTAATACACTCACTCACTTGTGAGTCCTTCATACGAAGCCCAAACCCACGTTGCAGGCCGAGTAAAGAGTAAGTCATCGTAGGTCCTAGGTTAGACCTGCTCTGATACCATATAAGAATTGGGGAAAACTGGTGTGGTCCCATGCACGTGAAGTGCACTATAAAAGAGAGACTAGATGTATTTAGTAAGGTTTCATTCTAACGCCAATTAAAATATCTTAGGTGAAACGCAACTTAAGATTTTTATTGCTTAATTTGGTGTTCGGCAAATTATTCTTTCGTGTCGTATGTATAAACATGTGGGTTTTTAGATAAAAAGAAAAAAAAAATTGAAAAAAAATACACATAAGTTCTTATGTGCGACGAATTAGCTGTTGGGTTGGTTGACTCATCATATTTTTGTAGAAAATGATATACATATGTTATAAAATATAAATTTTTGTTCATATTGTTTTTAGAGTGTGAAATTTTAGTGTGTAAGCATCCATATTTGTTTGAAAAATATTATACCTATCTAATAGTTAGGTTTGTCTACCGGAGTGAAAAATAAAATATTTTGGTTAGAAAAAGAATATAGTCAATTTGTCATGTTAAGTTTTGGTGCTTGATTTTTTGTGCTTTTCTTATAGTTTTAAATTATTAATTTAATTCTCAATCCTCTTTAATTTACCTATTCTCATTTAGTATATGATTAATTACATAGTAATAATTTCTAGAACATGATTAATTTTGAAATATTGTATAGTGTCATAACATCATTGCTTGATTCAAGCTCTTGATTGATTTTTTAGTTGGTGTAGCAATAATCTTTAATTTGATTATTAATTAATTAATTTCATTTTTGTGGAAGAAATAAATTATTAGAATCTGAAAATAATTAACATTAATTTGCAGACCCCACTTTGTAAAGCTGGTTTGAATAAAAGGTGTAATAAGTAAAGCTATATCAAAAAAGGAGTCATTATTTCTGGCCACATGACACTACTATTGAGTTATTCTATAATTGCTGCTTGCTAAAAACCAAGCCATGCCTTTTGCTATCACGTCGATCAAAGGTAATTAATTGAGTTTGAAATTCGTATGGCGGGCTTGGCGGCTTCATACCCGATTGGATTACATCGCTTGGTACTTCTACCTGAGGAATTAGGAGCGTGGATTGATCATGACAATATCAGGGTGTCGTATCCTCGTCGAGTACTAGCATAAGTCTTGTGGCTTCTTTCTTTCTTTGCACCAAAAAAAAAAAAGAAAAGGTAATTAATTGAGTTTGAAATTCGTTAAAATTAAAAAAAAAATTATTGATTATTAATTATTGATTATAAGTTGATTATCGCAGGGGCAATTTTGACCCTAAACTCGTGGGTAGTGCCCTACATGATTTTTAGTCGTCGAATTGCACACGATCACACACATACGTGCAAGTATTTGTGGATCTTACGGTTCAAAACACCAGATAGCTTGATGTAAAATAATACTAACATGTTTATCATCTCTTAAATTGGCATGGGTATATATACGTGCTGGTTCAAGGAACCATCTGTTCTCAGTTCAGAACTGGTCCATTAGTTCAGGACCAAATCGACAAAATTAAAAATAATAATAATAATAATACAAAAATACTAAAAATTTAAAAGAAAAAGTTAAAAACCTAATTTTTAAATTAGAATGTTGGCAATAAACCGTCGATTTCGGTTCAAATACGAGAACTGGCGGTTCATTGTTTGAAAATTCATGAATCTGAATTGGTCGGAATAAAATCACGGACCGATTCAAGACTCACGGTCAATGATTAGAACCTGCCGGTGGCCACGTCTAGCAAAAAGATTTCATGATTTGCGTGCGCGATTTAAGAGCTCAAACCCGATGTGGTGAGCAGTAGGGTATAATTATTCTGTTTTGGGGTTGCACACGTGTCCCCACTGGTGCACCGCCATTTGACCATGACTAAAACACGTGCCACGTGGACAGTGCTAGGTGGTTCGCCCACATTTTGAAGTTGTGTCGCCCATTTGGCGCTAAGGCCGTAATTCCCATGCCTTTGTCCAACTTTATATTCATAATTGTGAGAGTAGAATTTAATTAGCAATCAATTGAGTTGATGATTATAGGCATAATTTTCTTCTTTTATTTTTTATTTATTTATTTTTTTATTTTTTTATTCAAACACTCACTATGGTGGAGAATATTCAAGTCAAGACAATAGAAGTGACTAATTCTTAATTTTTAATTCCCTTTTCGAAAAAAAAAAAAAGAAAAATGAGGGTAATTTGTACTACATCATAGATAACTAGTACAATTAATAATAATGAATCTCTAGCATTTAAGGTTTTCCTTATGCACATGTCTATACTTGTATGCCTTTTCCTAATATTGTTTAAAGAATTTGAAGAAGTGAAAAGATAACGAAACAGATAAAACAAGAGAAAGATGCTCGTATCTTTATTAATCAAATTCAACCGACTGAAACACAAGAAAATAAGAGTCCTTAAATAAAACCCCTACAAAACTCTAATCTTGTCTAGCAAGTAAAGGATAATTGAATATTTTTCCTACTAAATAAAAGACGAGAATAGTTAAATAGCTTTACTAACAAATTTTAGACTAAAATACCAACAATAAATAAAATAAATAAATAATTAAATTAAAGTTCCCAAAGATCATGCTTGTCCTCATCTCCATCATTCTCCTTCTCTCGACAAGAATTCGCTCCGGCGCAATTTAATCTTCATCTACTCCACAGTACTAACCGAACTAATTTTATGGTCCGATAACTTGGTATACTCCCGAGCGAAAAATCGAGCATTTTTTTAATGTTTTTGTTGTCAACTTCTCCTTGCAGACACACTAGCCTACATGCCAATCAATGCCCCTTCCACGTCAAGGGTTTATATTAGTTTTACCCTTTTTGTTGACACGTGGAATTTTGGGGGACTTAGTTTTTATCTTTACAGAAACAATTAACAATTGCAAGTGGTAGCTCAAAGAGATATTGAACAAATTCGTGATTCCAAAGGGTTGATGGGTCCTTAGGTAGGCACGCATGTATACTGTAAACATGATTTGAGAATTTTTCTCCAAATTCATGTTTTGCATCTCAAAGTTGCTTTTTGTGTTACTCAACTAGATTATAGTGGTTGCAGTTATCCCTCCTAAGCTCTGCTACACACGTCGGCTTCGTCTTCGCCCTCAGTGGCCCCTCCAACAGTTTCATCAGCTGTCGCTTCTTCAATATGAAAGATGTCTCCATCTCCTCCTTCGACCACTCCATCTACCTCACCGACCACTTATACCCTGTCGTCATCAGAAATAGGCGGACCTCATACTCGGTCGACCCACCCCTCAACATAAAAAATAGGCAGACCCCTATATTCGGTCGATCCCTCGTCTTAAAAAAGAGGTAGACCCTTATATTCCGTTAAACTCTTGTCAACCAAGGACAGGGCGGCTTCTAAGCCACCGGAGAATTTCGGGATCTCGACCTGAAAAGAAGCCTCCTATCACCGATCGGCGGCGAAGTAGTCTTCGTCTCATGCCATCATATTACAAAAATGACGTACTTCAGATATGGTGACGTCACAGTCACCGTCACCGACAAACGATTGAGATGATTGGGAGCGGGGCGCCCGCATGTGTTCCGACTACGTCCACGGGGCGCCCGCATGTGTCCCGACTATGTCCACCATTCATTCTCTCGCGGTCGCTACGTCCGGAGCGCGATTCGCTTGCTTGCCATGAAGAGCGGTATTGAGAACCAATCGAATATCCTCGTGTCTTGCGACTTGGCATCCCAACGCCTCTCCTTGGGGTCCCAAGACCTCGGTTTAGCGTCCCAACGCATCTATCAAAGTGTCGCACATGTCGTCGACATCGTTCCATTTGGGTGATATCGTGTAGGAATCGTAGTGGTGTGTTGATACCAACTGACGTAACGAAAACGTAATCGATTGGGAGAATTGAGAGAAAACGCGTATATATTTTTATTCAATCCAAAATCAACCAACCAAAACCATAGAAGACAAGTCTTTAAATAGAACTTCTAAAACCCTAAATCTTGTCTAACAAGTAAAAGATAATAAATATTTTTTTCTATCAAATAAAATACTAGAATAATTAAATAACTTTAATTAAATTAAAATTCTCAGGAATATATAAAAATATTATTTATATTTTTATTACAATTATTTAGAAAAATGATGTTGTGTCTTTTCATAGAGGTCCATTCTATAAGTCCAACTCAGGAATATATTTATGCATGCCACATAAGCGGTAGACATTTTAACATGTATTCACCATGGATAGTGGAACATTACTCTATATAACAAGACACAATTCTCGAATCTGAATGTTAATATGATCCTAAATATCACTGTTTGTAGTATTTTTGGGCATGTGGTAACCGAGCTACCCGACTCGGGTCGTTCTCAAAGGAAGGCTCTTCGGAGCTTCGTTGACTACCTAGTCGTCAAAGTCACACAACCGAAAACGTCCTAAACATGCTAATCGCTTGAATTGAGGGTTGATTTAAGCTAAGCTAATCTACGAAATTGAAATCGAAAGCAAGTAAAGCACGCAAGAAGATTAGAGAGATCAAGGGGGAAAGAGAAATTTTGGTTCACCAGAGTCATCATGATCAAAAGCACGCAAAAATCCAACCATTGCCATGTTCGCTAAAAACCCTAGGAAGCCAAATCAAACTCTAGCATGAATCGAGCAAGAATTCAACTCCTATCACACTTAGTCAAACATTCATGATCCAAAGCAACAATCTTTTCTTCCAAAATCACAAGCACAATATCAATTTACCAAAGCAAGAAAGATATACGAGGTAATGGGGCTTAAGACTAAGTTACCCACTCCAACATGCACTCGAGAGAAGAAACGGAATCAAAAGCTTGAAACTTTGCTCAAAACAATGTCGCCGAAAAACTTGATTCATAAAGCTCCAAACCAAAATAAAAATAAAAAGAAAAAGGAAATAGAGAGGATTTTCCCAACTTGAAAGTTGGGAAATGAGAGTTGTTCCCAAAAATACAAAGCAAGATGTCTTTATATAGCTACACCACAACACACACTAAAACATGCACATTTACTAAATAACTCTCGAGGTAGCTGCAAAATTCGCGAGCACGCGGGCGTTGGGCAGCACAGTAGGCACGGGACGCGGCACTCTCGTGGTCGCGCATGAATCTGCGAGCACGCGGGCAGGCAAACGCACGGGCGCGCTGGGCAGGTGGCGACACTCTCGCGGTCGCAGGCATTTCCGCGACGGCGCGGACGCAGACGGGCAGGACGCGCACGACACTCTCGACCCTGTCGCTGTTTCCGCGAGCACGCGGCGTGCTGTGCGTGCAGGGCGCGCGGCTCTCGAGCTCGCGCCCATTTCCGCGAGGGCGCGAGTGGGGTAGGCGGACGTGCGGCAGCGTGCGTGCGGCAGCATGCGTGCATGCGGGGCGCGGGGCTCGGTTCGTGCTTGATTCTTTATTTCGCTCTATCTTCTCGCACCGAACTCCGATTCGCCTGAAACTTGGACCAAAATTCTTGTCTTTGAATGCTCTTCCTCCGGGTATGATTTGTCGGAATTTCCAGATTGGACGGCTCGGTCGGCTCGGACAGCTCGTCTCCTCGTGCGCGATGAAGTGGACCTAATCACACCAAAAACAAAGAGAAAACGCGTAAAAATACGAACAAGCTATACAAGAACAAGAATATACAAAACTGGATTGGTCGAGCCTAAAAACGGACCTAAGAACCACAAAATAAAACACATAAAACACAAGAAAATAAGGACAAAAACACAACAAGCAATCACATAGTAACATTTAGGGTACTGTGAAGCCATTGAATAGAGAAGATATATATTTTTTTTGGTACAGGGACCTTCCGGTTTCCGGCTCCACAACTAATCCGGAATCGAGTCGGGTAAGACCACAAGGGCGGCAAAGCTCTCCCTCAAGAGTTTTAACACTGCTGCATTCTCAGGGCTCGAACACGAGACCACTGGTTAAGCTGGAAGAGACCCAAGCCATCTCATCCAAGCGCTCTTGATAGAGAAGATATATATTGGCCCTCCCTTTCTCTCGACAAAGAAGATAGACTAACAGAGAATATGAATCTCAAAATAGATTTTACGCATGTTTTGACCACTCAAGACGAGAAAAAAGAGAGAGAGAGAAACAAAGAAAATCTAGCTAGTACAATGTATTCGAATAATTTCTATTAAGAACGAGTAAAAGAAAATGAACGCAGTCATGACCTATGGATAGAATATTCGAAATCTAATTTAATATTCGCCAAGGATTTATTAGTGTCAATTTTCCCAAATGAACCCAATTAGTTTTTGAGTGTCGAGAATAAAAAATCATAGACTCATTACACATTAGACAATCATATTATTTCTAACATTTTTGCATATTTGTTAAATTATAAAGTTGAAAAGCTAGCTGATGGTTGATAAGTTTGACGGACATATTATAAGTTAATTTTGAGTTTATAGCATGATAATACATTAAAAATGTTAGATAAAACTAGGTGATAAGAAGCGATACTGCAAGAATTAGATAATCAGGGTAAGAGGGTGTGGTCCCACGCAGATGAATCGCACCATAAGAGGGTGAGCCTAAGTGCACCACAGTGAGGTTTCATCCCATAACTCATCGATGACAAGAGTAGTAGCCCACTAGACATATAAGCTGAGCCCAATTTTCTTATAGGATCAATATGAGACAACTCACAAGTGATAGTTCAACGCGTCCCTCACTTGTGAGTCCTTCATAAGCTCAATCGGAGTTGGTGTAAGAATAAGAGAATTGGGGATGCGATTCCACGTAGATAAAGCGCATCATAAGAGGGTGATTCTAGATGCACCATAGTGAGGTTTCATCTCAAAACTAATTGGTGATGGAAAGAGACCACTAGGCATATAAGTTAAGCCTAATTTTCCTATAAAATCAATATGAGACAACTCATAAGTAATACTAAACAGTTACTTAAAAAATCTTATGAAAAAAACCTCTAGTCTTCAAAAAAAATTATCCTATCAAACTAAATATATTTGAATACAAGAAGTTTCCTACCAAACCAGATGCAATTATATATAAAAAAGTTTGTAAGAGTTTAGATAAACTATAGCCTAGCTCACAACGCTTATCAAATATGTATGCTTTTAAAAAACAACATAACTAAAAGTATGACATTTTAAAATAAAAATATTATATTTTTTTAACTAATACGATAAATTGACCCGACTAACGCGACTAATTGTTAAGCCGACTCATATAAGAATTTTTGGAATAAAATTGGTGTAAATGTTACATCTATCTATGAAATCAAATGGACGAATATTATAGGGCTAAATTTCATTTTTAGTCCACTATGTTGACCATTTTCCAAAAAAGGTCCATCATATAGGATGTTATCAATAATGGTCCACTATATTGTCACTTTTAATCAAAACTCGTACAAATGCCAACACAGTGGACTAAAAGTAATTAAAACTTTTAATCACTTTTAGTCCACTATGTTGGCATTTGTACGAGTTTTGATTAAAAGTGACAATATAGTGGACCATTATTGATGACACCCTCTATGATGGACCATTTTCGAAAAATAACCAACATAATGGACCATTTTTTTAAATTTTGCCAATATTATAGCTAGGGTTAGGCAGGGTTTTCGGTCCTATCAATAAAAAAGGTGTGGACTAATAATAGGATAAAAAATATTTATAAATTATTGTATTAATTAAACATTAAACGTGTTTGACTTTGTTTTGGCGTTGGAACAAAGCCTAATAAGCTGTGTACAATTTTATCCTGTCATAATATTTACAAGAATCAAGAATATATTCTGGCTTTTGTTTGTAAACTCCTGTTTTGTCGTGGAAAATGAAAGTGAGCAACTAATTATGCACACAATAATGAACAAAAATGTAATTAACTCTTTAAATTGGTATAGATTATTAATAGTAAAAAAAATAAAGTAGTCCTCTATAGTAACATAGGGTGAATAAAAAATAGTTTCATTAGAATCTAATTAATTGATTGTAGTCATGTAATTCAAGGACACATTTTGTCAAAATTTTGATTTTTCGTTGAAAATTAAACGAGATACGTATGCATGACGTGTCTGACGTGTCACCATTTTAGCCGAAAATCAAAGTGTCGGTAGAAAAAAATGTCCTCAAATTGAACAAGTTTAAGAATTATGAAAACATTAGGTTATTTTTTTTTCCCTATGAAATCTAGAAGTACTTGTTTTAATTTTTATTCTTTTGTTGAAATAATTTACAACCTTCTTTTTCTAATTATTTCGTTTTAATTTTATTTCTCTAACTTAAAAGATATAGGATCATTTATTACTTAAAACTAATAAATGTCGGCAAGTGGTATATGTAACTTTTGAACTTTAATATTTTATTTTAGCTTTTATCTATATAATAAATGTACATTAATTTTCAATTAGTATAAGCTTATAATTCAAGATGCCCTATATTGCCTAATACTAGGGTGGTATTAATTAGCCTTTAATCAACCAGAAAAAAATTAGTAAAATCAGTTAATTTATCACATGTGATAAGAATCTGACATTATTTCTGGTCTCCAAATAAGGTGTTAGTCGTAAAAGTGACCAAAATTTGGTATATATATCCTAAGTGTGAAAATTTCATGTATCATTGTTTGGCTTGGATATATTTTAATTTAATTTTAATCCAAAAATAATTAGGTCCGAATTACCATATATAAGTTGATTTATTTATGATCATTTTAGATGTATTAATTGTATTTTAATATCATTTTCTTTTATAACGATTGAACTGTAAATATATTTTAAAAGTTAATAACTTTGGTATTTCTTATCCGTTTTACATATATCATATTTCAAATTAATCATTTTTTGATGAGCTTCGATTTGACATCTATATTGTATATATAAAATAAATAAATTGTATTTATCTTTATAATAATAATAAAATTATTTATTAAAATTAATTAAAAATAAAATTATTTCCCAATTAATATATTTATGTTTGATGTAGTTATAAGTTTACTGTAGTTATATTAAATAAATAAATTATATTTATCTTTATAATAATAATATAATTATATATTAAAATTAATTAAAAAATAAAATTATTTATCAATTATATTATTTCTCAATTAATTTTAAATTTTAAGAAAAAAAATTAGCAAGTACTCGTGTAAGACACGGGTGTTGTACTAGTATTATATTGGTTTCCCATTGTCTGACAAGTAATTTTTTTTTTTTTTTTTTCAGTTAACATGCCAAACTTACCAGAAAACTTTATTGTATAAATTGACTGAACATTAATAATATTGCAGGATAATGATAGGTGATTTGAATGATATTGATTATTGCAATATAAAGTAATTCATTAGTAAAAGTGATGGAAAAAAATTTGAAAGAAAATTAGGCAAGAGAATTGATTGATTTTGGGTTTATCAATGAATATAAAATAAATCTTACGATTAAAATTGGTGAAATATACATAAAAATAGCAAAATAATTATCTGTAAATGATTGATAGTTAAAAATGTAAGTGGAATTAAAGTAAATTCCGTAAAAAAATGTGCAGTAATAATTGAGTTAAATTTTTAATTTTGTGGATAAAATTGAAGTGGAAAAAAGGTTGAAATACATATATAGTACTTTTTGAAAAAAAAAAAAAA
>CACSLK010027752.1:1024211-1057632 GCA_902706635.1 Striga hermonthica | reverse complement strand
TTTTTTTTTTGGGCTTATTTATGCTTTTTTCTTTTTGATTCACAGTTGCTTGATATGCACAATAGTATTCATGTAATTGTACCTTGAATCTTTTTTGGTATGTTTTGTAATTTGATTGAGAATGATATTTGTGCAGATGGGTAGTCAAGCTGGATACGAATATCGTTGGCAGTTGTCGATGGTGAGCTTGGACGAGATTAATTCCTAGCACAAATCGGCCGTAACGAAAGATGGCTCCAAAGATTTTCTCTTCGAGTTTAGGACAAACTTCATCATGAGGCCTAACCCCAATCCTAATCCAGACCAAAATGTAATCTTGGACTCAGAGAGCTTCGATGTAATGGTGCATGAGATCGGAGATGCAGAGAGAGAGGCGATTGGTCTTTATTTCTTGACATTTAAGAGGCTGAAGGATTACTGGATGACTCGGGACGAAATCAAGCATATGCTCGGCCAGGCCCTTGATTTCACCCGAGAGGCAGCGGCTGACCCTCAACACGCGGCCCTGGATAAAATACCGATCGTGGTGGGCATTGAGGTCTGCACTGTCCAACAAGACGGCGAGTCCGTTGAGGCTGCTATGGGCCGGGCAATCAGGGCCCAGTACTTGGTGCCCTTGTACCTGTGGACCAAGGAGACGCCAAAGCAGTACAAGCTGAGGGAGTATGGGGTGCGCTGGTTATACTTTTTGAGGAAACTGGGCAAGATAAGAGTTGAAAATGTTGACGAGGGGTTGGCTCTTATGCCTGCTTGTCATATTTGCTCTAGGGCTACGACCACAGGTGCTCAAATAACTGTGCTCCCTAGTTGTGGCCATGCTTTTCATACCCGTTGTGTTTGGGTGTGGTTGGAGAATAACGAAAAGTGCCCGTTGTGCGGTGACTCTGTCGTATGATGTTAGTAGGTTTTAAGCTTTGATTATCATTTTTTGTTTTTCTTTGGTTTTATGGACTCTTTGTGTCTTTTGAGAAGCTGTGCCAGAGTTTATTTATGGTTTGTGGGATCATATTTGCCTTTGATAATGCAAAAAGATTTTAAATTTGTTCAGTTTTGTGAGGTTTCCCTTGCCGTTTGTTCATGTTCAGTTTTGCTTTCAAAAGGTAATCGAACCTTTGTATCATTGTCGTCAATTCATAATCACAGATTCAGCCTAACTGTTAGGTTGGTCGGTCCGTATTGCATACATATTCGACAAAAGTTCCACAATATTCAAAATAAAGTAAAACAGGCCCCTCCCATATCAATAGCACAACCCCAAGAACACAAAAAAATTTTAAATTTTGTTTCTGTACAAATTATCAGAAACAACTCATGAATGGAAAATTAAGTATTAATGATTTGATTTAAATCTATTAAGTTCCCAATCATTATTTGCACATAAACTATTGAGTAATGTTCACCACTCCACTCTTTAGAAATTAATGTTTATTTCAATCAACCTTTCAAGCGCAATCCCTGCCACAATTCATCACAACCATAAATTGGAGCCAAAATACACAATTCTAACTGTCTGTTCATTGAAAATATGATCAAGTCCGAGGAATTTGGCTTACTCTTTCACAGTCGAAAATGATTTCTCAAACGATCGACCAAATTTCATAAAATGTCATCTACTGTGTTAAGCATAAGCTTCAAAAGTTTAGCACCAATTCTTGGAAAAGATCGCACGAGGTAGCCCAGAGATCCTTAGCAAGACTGGAGTTGTAAGAAAGCCTAGAAGATTGCAGACATCTACTGTTTCCTCCGAAAAAGTAAACACCTGATACTTCCTGTAAGAAAAATAATGTTTTGAAATAAGCAAGCAAGATTCTAGTAAATAAATGCGTAATAATCCATGCAAGGCTTGGCTAGGAAAGTTGATCAAATTGGTTTGTAACTTGCAGATTCGTAGTTTCATTTTACTCACTAACGTGACCATGTAACTAAAGGCATATTACTACAGAATATATAACACCTTCGCACTATGTTCCAACTATTCGAAAGGTGGGAAAATAAAACATAATTCTCACTTCATATCTGTTTTCCTGTTTTACAAATTGCACTCTTAATGGAGGAATAGTTATTGCATTAAGGTCAATTTGTAAGGGTAATTCCATAAACAGATAAGAAATATTGGAATCAAATTATGGTCTAAGTGAAAGAAAAAAAAAAAAAAAAAATACCGAAGAATATTAAACACATACAGGAGAGGCGAGTGACGCATCAACTAAAGAGTGCACGCCAATTTCAGAAGACTGAAGAAGACCCAAAAGTTTCAACCCCAATAAAGCCATCCGTGAAAGGCATGGAGGAATTTCACGCATAATGTTAGTTTCCACAGCTCCAGGATCGACGGCACTGAAAATTCAGAATGGCCAAAACAAATAAAAAAAAATGAAAATAAGATGAAATTTTAAAAGCCCCCAAGAGGACAGAGTAAGGAAAATACAAGAATAAGTAACGAATAAACCGGACGAAAAAGCAATCAAAATAAACACTTACACAACAGATATATGTTGGGATTTCTCCATTAGTCCAAGTTGCCTGTGAAGCTCATACGAAAAGAGTAGCATGCATACTGTTGATAGACGAGGTCACATGTTATCAACGCAACAGACATAAAAGTTTACTTTGTAATGTCGCAAGTTATCATGCAACACAAAAAAAAAAAAAAAGTTGACTTTGTGATTTTCAGAGACCATATGCTTACATTTAGAATACTCGTAAATTTGTGCGTAGGGATAGGATTTTGATTTCACGAAACTCTTCCCAGATATAGTTTCTCTGTTAGCTTGCATGCAACAAACTGAAGCAGGAGTGCGAAGAACAAATAATTACATCATTTTGCAGAAATTATGGTAAAATTATTTACATTATAAAAAGGGAAGCTAGATGTTACCATTTCGGTGTGTGAAAGATGTGAGGTTGACGACACGAGACGGAACAGGACTATTCTGAAGAAGGGGAAGTAAGATTTTAGTAAGACAAAAAGCACCGATATAATTAGTAGCCAGCATCCTGCAAAATCGAAAAGGAAAAACTAGTTAGCCTTTGGGTTCAACTCTCTTGCATAGCACGTAGAATATATATCTTCATTGTATGCATATTAATTTGTTTAACATCGATCTTTCTGTATACCGACATATATCCTCGAGCAAAATCTATTGAATAAAGCATCAAATATATCAGGTCAGCAAAAGAAGAAATAACTTGCATCTACAATGATTAATTGGTTTGCATTGCAAACTTTCAAACACAATTAAAGTCGACCAAAACGGAAAACAATAATAGCAAAAGAAAGAAAAATTGATAAACAATCCAAGCGTAAAATTATTTGAAGGAACCAAATATACTTATCCAACTTGGATGACTACCCACATAGTTCTACAGCCCAAACTACTATAAGCTATTCGAATAGTAAACAATACCGTAAAGAGTACTTGAAAATTAATGATTCTAACTATAGAGAAATATCATAGGAAGAGTAACTCATCATATCCTTCAGAGGTGAGCCTACGTGATGTTGCTAGAATCCCAGCATTATTTATCAGGAGCTGAACAGAAGAATGCATTTTCGAATCCAATAGCCATTGCTCAAGTGAGTGTTTGAACTGGATGATGGATTTGAAGGACGAGAGATCGACCTCAAAAGCTTTCAGGCAAGAATCTTGGTTTCCACTCTTTACAGCAGATATAACCTGAATCAAACATGGGCAAAAGTAAATATACTCATATAGTAGTCAGTTCATGATTAATATAAAAAGGACAGCTTACACACCCTCGATAAACGTTCTGACGATCTTCCAACTGCAGGTATGAGAATAAATTTTATTCAAGTCTGAGCAAACCATCAAAAGAAATTTTCAAACTGGAAGTACAAAGCATTATGTAATTTGAACATTCGTCGAGTTATTTAAGCAAGTGCAGAACTAAGATCCATTTCATAAATTAAATAAACACAAAACAATCCCATTGATTGAGAGTTATAAGCAATACCAAGAACAACATAAAACCCCTCCTCGGAAAGAGCATATGCAGCAGCTGCACCCAAGCCAGATGTCGCCTGCCAATCACGACCACACACAAATCAAAACCGGTAAATATTAACAATCAGAAACATGTAACTCATACCAATATTCGTAATCTTCACCAATAATAAGGCCAAAAACAATATATGTATAAATGTGTGTGTGTGTATTACCCCCGTAATTATGCAGACTGGCTTCCCTACAGGCAAATTAAAGATTGCTGAACCTTTCGGCGAGCATCGAGGATAAAGCTTCAATTTCGAAGTCATGAACCGTTGGGTGAACAAATCCAAATAAGAAAATATGAGAGAAAGAGTCCAAAGCAACGCCATTCTCCAGAACTGGACACTACACATAAAATAGAAAGACTCCACCATGATTTTCACCAAGTTCATTCTTTTACTCCACAATGAAGGCTCCAAAGGAAAATCTAATTTATCCTGCAAAAAAAATAATAATAATAATAACATTCAATCCAAAACCTCTTCATTCACCCAAACTACAAAAAAAATCAGTTTAGGGAAAAAAAATAAAAAAATAGGAACACATATTTCACGGTTTCAGCAAAGCAGTCAGTAACCCAATATGTAAAATGAACCCAAAACAAACAAAAAATCGATTATCAGTCAGTGCACATCAAGATTGTTGTTGGCCAACGTTAGAAAGAGCCTCTCAAGTTCTGCCACTATGACAAACGAAGTTCCACAAATAATTAAGAATAGTCATTTGGGCAACTTGGATTAGGCCATTAGGAAGTGTGAATCACTAACCTCTTTGGAGCTTTGAGTCTGAGGCCAAATTCCTCTTACCGGCGGCGGGTTAACAACTGCCGATATGAGTTGGGCCGTCTACTGATCAGTGATCACCGGTGTAACACCCCAAAGATTTTTAAAGACAATTCCAGACTTATCCAAAAATCTTGTTTTAAAATTTCGAAAACCATTTATCGATTTATAAGACATTTGGCGCTACTCGAGAACTTTTCAAAGTTAACCACATAATCAGCATAAAGGAAACGAGAATATTCAACATAATTCAAGTTCCAAGACTAGATTTCAACATATCTAGCAGTAGGATTGTCAACATAATCCAAACTGATAACAATAAATCCACATGGTTCAACAGTTCAACCAATTCCAAAGGCAATAGGATAAATAACAAAGTCTGATACTCTCAACCTAAATATCAAAGCATGAAGAAGCAATATAAAGCATCAATAGTGTTTGACCATTCACTCGTCTTCAGCCTCGTCATGCCTAACACGTGCTTAACCTGCATCAGTGAAGAGCAGGTGGGGATGAGCACAAATATAAACGAGGTGCTCACCACTATGCATAATATATTGGTAAGAATCCTATACTAGAGTCATATGCAAGTACATAGTCAAAAGACATAACACACCACTCTCCTACTCATCACTATACTCATGTGCACACCTATCAAAAGCCGCCAGGGGTAAGCCCAAACTCGTCAGCGGGAGTACAGTCGTGCCGAGGTTCAACATCAACGGTCACGGCCCATCGACTAGGCTAAAATGAGTCTACCTATCACAAGGTTGGAGATCGCCCACCACTAGGCACCGTCTCATGACTCATACATACATTCACAGAACATAAAGTATAAAAATCTTACCTCAATTATAGCATAGCAAATTTTAGATTAAAACTCACCTGGATACCGGAATATAGCCAACACAAGCAGTTGAAGGAATAACGGCAAAAGTTCAGCTCGATGAACCTACACCAATTACGATAGTCCTATCAACAGACTATTCAGCACAAAACAACACACAAGCAACACACAAAGCAACACATACTTAGCCGAAACCATATCGACTAAGTGACTCATGGATTCCTTGACCGAGTTAAGTACTTTGGAGTGATTACTAGACCTGAACACAACTCAAATACCTCAGATAATACACATAAATCATGCCAACATCAATAAAATCTAACCCGAACCTGAACAACGGACAACTGAGCATTAAGACACTAAAATAAACAAAATTCAGAATTTGGAGTTAGACTCAACCAATCAACCTGAAACTTTACCACATCACAGGGCGTACAAAAACACATAACCTCACCAAGGTTCAGCTCAAAATTCATTCGGGAGCATTTTTAAATAATTAAAGCAAAAATAGTGTCAAAATCCAACGTTATCATTGCATATAGCTACACTTCGAATTTTAATCTAAATTTTTGACATAACACATAATAACTCAAAATAACATACTCCTCAAGGTTTCAGCTCAAAACCCCAAGGGTACGATTTTTAATGAATTTTACAAGATTCTGACCAGAAACTGATTTATATAATTAAAATAGTTACAGATGGAATTTCGACTTGAAAATTTTACACGACTTACAAAATCATCACACCAGATCACATATAAAATTTTATAGCATTCGCACAATCACGCGATTTATCATGAATTAATTACTATTCAACAGCATGTTCGGTTTAGTAAATTCATAACTAATGATATAAACATCGAAACGACCTCAAACCAAAACCAGTAGATCAAGTACAACTCCAAGTACCTACAACTCCAAGATTTTCCACGAAAACACAAGTTCACTTCAGTTTCGGAAATAAACCGAAGCAACAACAAAACAATGATTTATATCTCATGCTAATTAATCAATACATCACACACACACACACACACACACACATATATATATATATATATAAATTCATCAAATTCAGCAGCTTTAATCAATCCCGAAGAAAACTTTTATACGGAACTGAGAAATTAATCTCAAATAACTTGATATAAACCTCATTAAATTTCAAGAATCCAATTGAAGAATACAATGGCTGGCCATTTAGTACATAATTCAATCAATTTAAAACAACTAGAGACCATGATGTTAAATAAACCGTTGAATTTTTTTCATTATCATGGGAAAAGTCAATTAAGACAACCAAGAATCTAAAATCCTACGAACAGGCAATTATTTCATTCTCAGGTAATCAAGAGCAATTCAAAGTGAATTCCAATAAATGAATCAAACTCTTGAACATAATTCGGAGAAGCAGTACAATAATATGCACCCAATTTGGAAGACCGCAATTCCGATAAGAGTCCAACAATTATTTTATAGAGTAGTGCGGCAATTAATAACAATCGAAGGCACTAAGTTGCAATCTTAATTCACATACCACGACGTGAACGGGGTCGGAAGTTCACGAACAACAGGACAGCGATGGAGTTGCTGGGACTTTTCGTCGGCGATGATCACGCGGGAACGAGCGGTACTCACAGCAAAACGCGGGACCACGCCGGCGTAGCAAGTTCACTTGCGATGCCAGAGAATTTGGGACTTCGGGCGGCTCGCAGTGGCGACGGGAAAACAGTGGTGGTGATTGCCAGATTGAGCGAGAGGGAGATGGGAGGAGGGTGATCAGATTTTAAGAGAAGAGGGAGAATGGGTCTTATGTAGAGGAAAGCGAGAGACTTGCGAACCGATTTGAAGACGAAGAACAAGTCGTCGATGATGAATTCCTTTCTGCTAAAAAAATCTCACGCGAATAAGTGAATGGAAAAAGGGCTGCAGACTTAATTTCCAATTGGGCCTAATTCAATTGGGCTGAAAGAATAATTATAAATGGGGCTGAATATATAACTCAAAACTCGGTAAGAAAACACGACAACATAAATTAAAATAAAATCGGACATTACGTATATATATATAATACAAACAATAATATTATTTAATAATAACAAGCATTTAAAACAATTAGACATTTAATAACAACAACAACAACAACAATAATAATAATAATAATAATAATAATAATAATAATAGTAATAAAGAGGACAAATAATAATCAGGAAAAATAAATAATAACTCCAAAAATCCACAATCGAATGGGGTATTACAACCGAGGTGTGGAGTGTAGTTTTCTTGCTTCTCCGTTCACTGTTCTTCCTTTTTTTTTTTTAACCTTGAAAAATGGTTGGGATTGGGCCCAATTAAGCTCAGGGCCAAGGCCTATTACTTGTTTAGACCGAATTTTCGGTCAGTTCGGTTCCGATTCAAACCGAAAATCCTGCAGTTATCCAATAAAATAGAGAAATGACAAATATAAAATCTATAATTTGAGCAAAAAATGCATTAATGGATTTTTTATGTTTTGTACAGTTCAGATGACTCTTACACCAAGATTATGAAACTGAGAAACATTTCACTAAATGCACAACTCTATGCATTAAATCAGAAATCATGGGGATCCAAGAGCAAGCCCATTGGAAAATTAATTCAACCAAAGCTAAATCAGAAATTTGTCATTTTTATTACAGTAACAGAAACATGGTGTCAACAATTTGGAAACCCACAACCCTGCAGCTCTGAACCTCAGATCAAAGACATAAAATTTAACCAAAAAAATCACGAGCTTGAATTGAAATTCACCAAAATGTTCAATCGAAGCAGAATAGCCACGAGCTAAAAGAAGAAAGCGAGCTTCAAAGTCTTATAGAGAAGAAAAACACGAACCATAGGTGCAGCCAGTACGAGGGGATCTGGGTGGTGAACTCAATTGAGAAGGCGACCATCGCCGTCGAGTGTCACGAGAAGTGTGTGCGGGAGCAATCAGAGAGTTCAAAACGGCGGAACTTCAAAACATCGAGCGGCGATCGGAGACACGGAGTCTGAGTGTGTGATTCACATCACTGATTGTGACGAGGCTGACGAGCGGCGGACAAGGGAAATTTTCTGGGAAATGAGGAGTTGGGAATTTTCTGATCAACTGACTAACTGAATTGATGAGACGACTCGAACGAGGTTTTACTGTTATTAGGGCATTGTTCTAAAAATCGGCCACAGCGCCTAGGCAGTGCTTGGGCGTTCCGATTTGCACAAACCGGCAGAAAAATCAGCCAAGCGACGGTACCTAGACGACACATGTAGAAGCATAAACGAGTCTAGTCAATCTCGACTAATACTCGAACTCGAGTTCGAGTTCGAGCTTGAAGCTGTATGAAGCTGACTTGTTAGCTAAACGAGTTCGAAATAAAACTTGAGTTCGATTTGTTTGGTATTCAAGTTAAATTGAGCCAAACTACTCGCTTGAACAATTTAAACTAGACAATAATTCGAAAAATACTTGTATTCAACAAATTATATATATAGATATTTTGTTGTTGATGTTAGACATGGTCACAACCCAACTCAGTCCGGCCTGTCAATTTGACCTGAATCGCCCTAGATCCAACCCTAAGGCCTAAATCGACACGTGGTGAACGGGCTCGAACTCAAGCCCGTAGTTTGACCGGGCCAGTTCCGGACATCCTGTATAAATTTTTTGTCCTGATGGACCCTGTCGGTCCGGGCCAGGCTAGGCCCAGAACCGGCTCTGGGTTTTCCCCCCTGCGAATCGGTCGGTCCGGAACCACCACTAGTTCACGACCCGGCCCGGAATCACCGGGCATGTGAACCAACCACCTGTACCTACATCCGAGCCAGTTTCGAGTACGTCTTTCCATGTCCGGCGACTCATCGGGCTGGGCCGGCTCGCCTAATGGCCATGTCTAGCTGATGTCCTTCCAAATCTCAGTTTCCCCAACTGTTATTAGTACCATATGCTTCTAAATTCGATTTCCTTTCGAGTTAAAAACATGACTTTGACTAAATAGCACCAAGTTCTAAAATTTATAAACTGACCAAGTTGTATAGGCCAAAAAAAAAAAAAAAAGAAACAATAGAAAGTCTCGAGTAAAACCGTGGAGAGAGACTGGGAGAGAGAGAGAGAGAGAGAGAGAGAGAGAGAGAGAGAGAGAAGGGTTTCCAAAAAATTCAGATAAATCCCATTCCAGCTGCCGTTTTTTCATCAATCGTGCTTACTGCTTAGCAAGTCCAAATTTTCATATAGCTGCAACTGTGTGATCGAATACACTCAGTTCGTGTGGCTCAGTCTGTGAGAGTGCACGCGCTTATTATCTCTCTGCATATCAGTTTCTTTATATTTACAGAGGAATCTTGAGGAGGAGGAGGAGTGAGCGACGAAGGATAAGGCGCAGCGCCTTGGTTTTGCGAGATTTTGATCTGGTAGGATGAGTACAAGCAGGGGAAGCGGCGCCGGCAATGGTGGCGCGGTACAACCCATCCCAGCGGGGTCGCGGAAGGTTGTTCAGAGCTTGAAGGAGATAGTTAACTGCCCCGAGGCGGAGATTTATGCGGCTCTCAAGGAATGTAACATGGACCCAAATGAGGCTGTCAATCGTCTGCTCTCTCAAGGTTTTCCAACGGCGAACTTTAAAGCTTTAATTTTTATTAGTTTCTTTGTTTTTATCACTTGCTCATTTGTTGGGTGCATCTATAGTTATGTGCAAATGTTGATTTTGGAAGAAAAAAGAGTTGCCTTTTGCATTTTAGACACAGAGGTCTAATACAAATGGTTCCTTCTTATTTGCATTGTGTCGTTTTATATTACAAGAACGATAGAAAAGGAAAGAACTTTTGAGAATTATTTTTTTTATCAAGCTTTAGATGATTTTTGTAGTGGAATTTGTGTTTGTTCTCTACTGTTATTCGATTTGGATTGTCCTCCATCGAGTTGCTTTTGACTAAATTTTATATCTTATAAACTTGTTAACGTAATTTCAGGCGATCGCTATGAGTGTTTGGCTATATTGGCTGTGTTTGGATTCAGTCTGTGTTAATCTAATTTTGTGGGCTAGTACTATGCTTCATCTGAGTCACTTTCTTGTATGTCTTGCATATTGATGGCCTATGTTTTGTTATTTATTAGATGTTGTCTAATGTATGACATGTTCCCCTTTCGTTGGCTGATAGTGTAGCTGAATAATTTCCCCGGAACTACTATGAACTAAAATGGATACTTTTGGTATTTTATGGTAGCTGATTGCAGACTCTTTGAGCTGTTAGTTAAGTGGCTTTGTTACACGCTCCCATATATCTTTGTATCACTGAATATGTTTTAGGGAAAATAACTGCATGACACTGCTAGTTGGATGCTTAATCTGTATTCATTTTCTGTTTTTGGTTAGTTTAGCCCATCTCTGATTGTATTTTATATTTGTGTAGATCCTTTCCATGAGGTGAAGAGCAAACGCGAAAAGAAAAAAGAGGTCTGTTCTTGTCATGAATAAATAATTCTACCATCTCCCTTTGCCTTGGGGCTGTTTCACGATGCACTCTACAGCTTGGTCTCCCTTGAGCTTTGACCGCAATCTTCTTTCTTACAAAATACAAGGAAAAATTTTATCAGGAAAATTTATTTTTCATTTTTCATCATTTTCTTCTTTTCATTTTTCTTTTTCATCAATAATATGAATCCAGCACAACATATTATGTAGGAGTTTGTTAGATAATGGTCTTGCTTTTGTGGCTCATTTGTTTTTCTTATTTGCTACTCTTTCCAACTACAGAATGCTTTAGTTACTTATGAGGACATAGACCAACTATTGTTGATTCCTTTTATTAAATCCGTTTTGAGATTCAAATGCTGTAGCTTTGTAAATATTGTGGCATTGCATAATTAAACGGAGCAATTTTTTACTTCCCCGCGTTACTCAATGTGATTTTTACTTCTATTGTCAGGGTAAAGATCAGACAGAGTCCAGGTCTCGTGGTGCTAATAGTAGTTCCAATCGAGGTAGTAAGACTGGTGCAGATCGTCAATATGGGCGCGGTTCTTCAGCACAGTATTATACTTCTGGTGTGTTTGGTACTTAGCTTTTGTACTTGTAAGAATAGTTCAATTATAAATAGTAATTCAATCACGAGGGAACATATTTGACCAAATTGTTCTATTAGCAGACTCTTCATTGTTTGGGAAGACGACATACAAGAAAGAAAATGGATCTGGTCCTTATTCGAGTTCGTTATCTTCAGTACATGGTGGGTCAGGGAATAGTAAAAGCAGAGGACCTCCAGGCCACAGGTTTGTTTTATATGTGCTTGTTATAGTTGAGCGGATGCTAGAAGTCTGTACTTTACTGGTACAATGCATCCTCAAATTATTTAGTCGGGAAAGCAAGGGCCAATAAGTAACAGTGGTCATTGGTTTCAAAAAGTGATTCAGAATAATTGTAATGCTTGTTCTGTTTGGCACAACTCTACAACAGTCCATTCTCTAAAGTCAAACCTTTTCAATAAGTGAATTCTCATGTGTCCAATTTTCGGCGAAGTTACTTATCCAAAGTCAAATTCTCAACCAAACATCTATAATCATGGAATGGACTTTTAGATCCAAATGTCCCTTTCAAAAGTGCTTTCAAACATGCACGTACATCCATCATGTGTTATTGAGATATAGCTTTTATCATGCATCATTTGTTTCCACTTAATATGGTTAACACGGTCCACTCGCTCTCGGATTTCCATAGTTCCTACGTTCATTTAGATGCTAGGTTTGCGTCTTTCCAGTAAATGGCTTCTTGCTCGGCATAAAGTTCTCTATCCGTTGTTGAAAGTGTGCCATCATGTAGGTTATGTTGATCCATATTGAAACCTGAATTTTGATACTCACATGCCCAATCTTCTAGAGTGAGCATGTAGTTATGAATTTAATGCTACCTGGCTATTTTATTTTCTTGATGATACTTTTTTCTCGAATTTAATGTAGTGATGATGCCTATGCTGAAAGCAAAGGATCCTTTCAGGGGACAGCTGATGTATGGCCGCCTGTTTCACAGCCAGCCTGGGTGGGTACTCCTGGTCAGGTGTCTATGGCCGACATTGTGAGGATGGGCAGACCAAACAAAAAAGGATCAAATGCTCCAACTGAATTGCATCACAATATTCAGGATCCTTTTGTAAATGAATCACTTCATAAGGATCATGCTTCCAAAGTAAATCAAGCCGAAGTTCCATCGGTTCAGCATGTTGCCACCAGTGATGATTGGTCTTCCATCGAGAAGCCAGCTGCTCCAAGTGTGATACCATTTTCAGAACATCCTGTTGACACTGAGTTGCATCCTGAAGCATCCATAGTATCATATGACAATGCTAACTATGAAGCTGAGGAGGTTCAAGAAGAGGAAGATGATGATAACTTTGAGAGTTCTGGAGGAAATGATGATGGTTCTGTTTCTATATCCCGTAGAAGAATGATTCCAGAAGATGTTTCAAGAGGTGCATCACAGTTCGATAATGAGTTGTATAAAAACATGGGAACATACGAATCTGAGGCTCATGATTTCGAACGTCATGAAGGTTTCTTTCCTTCTTTAGAATGAAAAAAGTTTCTTCTATAACATGCACTCCATCATGTCTAACATCTCTAAATTTGGAAAGTTTATGTTAGTGTTTATATGATATGGGCAACTGCTAGGTATATGAAACTGAGAAGTATGAAAAAGTGTTTGGAGCTAGGATATTGGCCCCAAAGGCTACATGTTTCTCAGGATATAATTTCTGTTGCAGCATTCTAGAATGGATGGTCTATTCTAAAATAAATAATGCTCTAGAAATATATGAATGAAACTTGAATCTTATTTACCCTGTTGGTGTTGCAGTTGACGAAGTTGGTTCTTCAGTTATATCCGTCACCCGAAACTTGCGACAATTAAGTGTGAACAAGGATGATGGAGGGTTTCCTTCTGAGGCGAATGCACCTTCTGTTGTAATTCCAGAGCACTTGCAAGTTCATACTGCTGACTGCTCCCAGTTGACCTTTGGTAGTTTTGGATCTGCTATGAATGATGCATATTCTTCTGGGACTACAACTTCTTTTCTTGAGAAACCTAATCTGGAAGAGGCACAAAAGGAGACTGAAGAATCAACCCGGGGGCAGCCTGAAACAAGGTATATAAATTAGTAATATTTCAAATCTTGATTTTATTTTATTTTATTTTATTTTATTTGTCTCTCTGAATATTGTAGTCTATCAATTCTTGATTTGACGTTTGCTGCAGACATTCCGAGTATTATGTTGACGACTCTCTAAGAAGTACTCCAGATGATAGTTTGTTGCATAGAAATAGTGCTACTGTTGGGAACTACGATGCATCTTCTGCTCCACAGCCGGAAGAGTTGAGACCTGAGAGTGCTGATGTGGCGCATGGAAATCAGTACCCTTTTCCTTCTTCGGACTCGGGTTATTCCTTTGACGATGCACAACGTTTAAATGCTGCTTTCAATCAGACAAGTTCCCAGATGCAAAGTCCAGCTCCCTTTTCAAATGTTATGGTAAAATATTTTCTGATCTTGGTTTAGTTTTTAGATGATCAACTTTATACATAAGGCTGCCTTTGGGAGGAGGAGCAGTTTTAAGTATTTCTTACAGTTACATAAGTATTATGTGTTCTTTTGAGATGGAAATTTCTGAAACTTTTGCAATCTTGTTAGTGTACTGATATTCTGTATCTGTAGCTTATCTTTCGTCTTTATTTCTTTCTTTTAATTTTTTGACAATAGCTTTCACCGTATTCCTGTGGATTATGTTGTGTAAGTTTGTTTTTCTCCTTCCCTTTCTTCTTCTTCTTCTTCTTATTTTGGCGGAACCTGTGATTTCTGCCTTTGTTTAAGTACACCTAAAGTTCTGTTGTTGATGATCTCACCTTGATTTGTATTGTTTTTGTTTTATTTGTCTGTTCTGTGTTTCTCACTTTCTTATAATCCTTTAGCCGCATGCATATTCTAATTCACTACCAAGCACTTTGTTGGCCGCAAATGTCCAGCCGATCAGAGAATCAGATCTTCAGTACCCATTTTCTTTGACTCAATCTTTGACCGCTAAGTATGTGAATTCTGTCTCCTCCATTGGTGCTTCAGCAACCTCTATATCCGAGGTACTCATGTAGACTTTTTCGGTAACAATTTTTTGGAAAAATAAATAAATAAATAAATGCTGTAGTATAGTCTGGTATAATCTGCTTTCCACCTAATTCATTCCTTTCTGCTTCTTTTAGAACGTTATTATTCTTTCCTTTTCTTTTAAGAAAACGAGACTTAATTCTACACAAAAAACATCCTTTTAGTCCACCGGAAATGTCATCTGGGGCGCAAGCCAGTTCCAATAACCCCCACAATTGGATCTAACCGAATTTCAGGATCTTAATCAACAATTTAAAAAAAAAAAAAGCTGTTTCGTGACTAGATTTTTTATGATCGACGAATTTCCGATGCTTTAGGATTTGAAGACCGCTGGGTTACATTCTACTCAGCCCAACATTGCCACCGGGCCTCCGCTCCCACAACACCTTGCCGCTGTCCATCCCTATTCCCAGCCCACTCTTCCTATTGGGCCATTTGCCAATATGATTGGCTACCCTTTCTTGCCCCAAAGTTACACGTACGTGCCTTCGGCTTTTCAGCAGTCGTTTCCCGGCAGCAGTAATTACCATCAGTCCTTGGCGGCAGTTCTTCCTCAGTATAAAAGTAGTGTTTCGGCTAGTAACTTGCCTGCTTCTGGATACGGTGGTTTCGGCAATAACTCGACCATTCCTGGGAATTACTCGTCTGGAACAAGTTTGAGTTATGATGAAGTCTTGAGTTCTCAGTATAAAGATAATAGTAGTCACTTGCTCTCCCTTCAGCAGGTACTATACTATGCTTCTTTTGTTCTGTGCTTCGCTTTGGAATATAGACGAATATTTTTTCCCTCCTTTTTCACTTTTGATTGTGTCTGTGCCTCGAAAACTGTATTAGTGTAACCAGATTGATAAAATCTGCCTTTACTTAAGAGGGGGTGATTGGATATATAATATTTTAGTTTTGATTGGATTTATTGGATAAAATGAGTTAATTTTTAATAAACACGATTGGGTGGAGAATTTGAGTGGGATTTTGAGTTTGTATTTAAATAATATTTATAATGTAAATGATTCGAGTTGATGTGATGTAAAAGTAGGATAGTGGTTATTGGACGTGATGATCAGTAGTTAAAAATGTGAGTGGATGAATAGTGAATTAGTTTATGATGTGATGATGATTTATTGATATTATTTAATTATATTGATAAGATTGAGGAGAGTTAAGTTGGATAAAGTTGAGCTGGAATTATGAGTTAAAGAGTTTTAAGAAATTATCCCATCAGTCAAAAAACCGGATAAATTCTATATCCAATCGCCCCTTTACAATCTTAAGACAAATAAAGTCGAGTACTTGCCAAAATTAGGAGTGCGGTTTGATTTTTGTTGGTACTTCAAATGTTTCATGTTTATATTATTAGGCAAATACCTTTTTAAAGGGTATTTGTAATTTTAAGAGAACCTTCATTTTTTTCTTCCTTTTCAATGAAAAGAGAAAAATAAAGAAATGACCGTTGGATTAAATATCTCTATCTTTGCATCTTAGAAAGAAAACTCGGCAATGTGGCTTCATGGAAATTCAAGAACAGTGCCAGCTGTCCCGGGCAGCACGTACTACAATTACCAGACACAAAATCAGCAGCTTGGCGGGTTCAGGCAAGTCCAGCAGCAGTCACAGAGTTACGGTCCCTCAGGTTACCCGAACTTTTACCAAACTCAGGCTGGGATTTCTTTGGACCAGCAGCAGCAAAACCCTCGGGATTTGTCACTTGGAGGCTCCCAAGAACACCCCAAACAGTCCCAGATTTGGCCGAACAACTACTGATCCACCTTCTGGTTTTTCAGGGCAGCCCGTAAATGAAAGGAAAAGCGACCTTTTGAGCCAATATACGAGGAGATACATAATGTGATTTGAATTTACGCGTGGGAGAAGTGGGTGATTGGGTCACTGCCCTGAGCCTTGTTAGGTCGTGCTAATTTTATGATAGTCGAGACATGCTTGCTCTCTCTTTTTTTTTTTTTTTTTTTTGTTGTTGTTGGTTCGTTTCCACTTGGGAGTTTCAGAGTTTAGATCTGTTTCCTCTAGTGAAAGCTTGCATGCATATGCGTTGCGGTAGCTTGAGAGAGGTCGATCGTCTAACCCTGTTTTTTCGTCTTGCTTTTTCTTGTTTTTTTTTTTTTTTACTCAACCACTGTATCATTATACTCTGTACGATTTGTGCTGTTCAGCATTTTCGTTCCCCATTGACGGGCGCAACTTTGCCAGTTTTTACTCTCATCAATGATGAATATCTTATGGTGTTTATTTTTAATCATCAATAGTAACAATACGGTTTTGCTATGAAACTAACAATTGGGTCCATAGTAGAGCCAATTTTTTATATACAACAAATAAACCTACCATATTGATAAATTTATATTAATGTTATTTAAGTAATTATAGAATATGGTAGGTTTACTTGTTGTATATAGAAGGTTGGCTCCACTATGGAGCCAATTGTTGGCTTCATAGCAAAACTGAATAACACAATCGGTTTTGCTATGAAGCCAACAATTGACTCCATAGTAACAAATGGCATGAATAATTTTATAATTATAAAAAAAATTCAAATATAAATATAAATAGAAATTATTTATTAATTTTAAATGGTTTGCGGGTAAACGGATTGGCTTGAGGGTTCTCGCTCTAAACTTAAACCTGACCCGACCCAAAATGGGATTCGGGTAGTAAATCTATACCTGACCGTAAACCCACGCAATCTGGTTATACTCGACCCGAAATGCAGGTAACCCGTAGGTAACCCAATCCTATGAGTTATATCGACATCCCTACTTGTTTCGTGTATGCAAGTTGTTGTTAGGATATTAAATACCAGACCTGTAGAAAACTTACGTAGCCTGACCGGTGATGAAGGGAGCTGCCCAAGTGTGAACAATAAGGGAAGGTACGGGGTGGAGATTTAGTTGATGTTGAAGGATTTGAGCGATACTTATCTTTAGTTTTCGCCGGTTGAGGGTTTCGTTTACCAGGTTCGTCATAAGTCTTGGACGAAACACTTTCTTTGATGTGCAAGTCCAGGTCCCAGTTGACTCAACAACCTTATCGACGAGCTACCCTTTCCCCAAACTCTAACTTCGAAGAAAAGTAGATAGCTAAGCGACTACCTCAGTGGAAGGTGGGAGAGCAACTTAGATAATAAATTTCCTAAAAAAAGTATGATTATCTAACCGTCACACAATATGACAGTTAATATAAAGGAACAATGTAAGCCAACTATAAAAAAAGTATGATTATCTAACCGTCACACAATATGACAGTTAATATAAAGGAACAATGTAAGCCAACTATATATTTAAACATTTATGGCACTATGGAAATTTCTTTATTACACTGAAATTTTTTAACAGTCACAAATTGCGCTTCAACAAGTAAACATGAACGTTCACTCAAATGCGGAAGCAATTCAAATCAAAATTGAACCTTCAGGTGAGCATCTTGTTCTTCCTTCGGACTCTTCATTGTAGCACGTGATTGACCCATTACAACTAGGAATTATGCAAAAAACTTCCACTTTCTAACCTACACTGTAATCATTTCACTCAACTACTTTTTCGAGCCACTCCTCGTGGACTTCTACAACACGAATCCCTCACACTGTGTAATGGTATTCATCCCAAACACCACAAATGATCAAATAAAAAACCTATGATCGACTACCCAATAAAACTAAAATAATGTCAACACGAATCACTCACACTCTAATTCGACTACCCAATAAAACTAAAAATAATGTCAACTCTGATCAATCACTCATCACTCAACTTGCACAACACACTTAATGAATATAATCTCAAGAAATAAGTAAAAAGATGGTATGTGCAATCATTCATATATGCTGCTCCATAAGGTAAGTTCCTCCAGCCTGCTGCTTTCCTTATTTGACTTTAATCATTCCATTTGCTCCGCTATCTTCACATATTGTAAGTTGTTTTTCGCCCCGCCTGCAAGCTTCAACTCGTTTGGAAAGTTAGTGTGCGCGTCCTTCCCATTAAAATAGGTAAGTGTCGTCATTCTCCAATATAGGGAGTGCACAACGTCTTTCACGTGTCAATGTTGAAAAATTACGTGCATCATCCAGGGCACGTGTTGAATCTCAACGAGCTCGAGGTCGGGCAGAGCCTGTTTTACGAGGAGCACCAGCACCCGATAGCAATTTTGGACCGAAAGGTCCAACGCCTGAGACACAGAGATGTATCAATAGTTCGAATTCGCTAGAGCCACGACGAGGCCGAGACCACTTAGGAGCGAGAGGATGAGATCCGAGCTCGTTACCCAGACTTTCAGTTCTGACTAGTACTATGTATTTTTCAATTCGTAGTTTCTAGTCGAGTCGGACTTATGTTTAGTTTTGGCATTTCCGAGGACAGAAATATTTTAAGTAGGATAGAGTGTAGTGCCCAGAATAATATTTACTATTTATGGAACTCGACTATATTTTCATGAATATTAAATTTTCTAATTTGATGCATTTATTATTACTATTTGCATTATATTAACTAATTAGTATTAAAGTCTAAACTATGGACGATTTTAATTATTAAAGTCGGATTTATTTAGCCAAGTATCGATTATATTTTTAAAACCGAGCCTTGGAATGATCTAAAATTTTATTAAAGCGGACCAAAGCTCGAATAATTAATTTATTTGAGCCTAATCATTTTCGAACGAGTCCAATTATTTTATTCCAGCCCATTTAAGTTAATCGAGCCTATGTTCGATTTTATTTTAGTCCATTTTAAAAATCGAGCCTATAGTCGATTTTTAAATCATAATCCATGATTTTTATTTAATTCGACCAACTAATTTATTTTGCCCGAGTTTAATTAAATTCATTAACCGAAAAATTAATTCCTTAGACAATGTTCGATTTAATTGAACCCACTTCGTATTAAATTTGGAAGCCCAATTTTATTAATTGTCAAGCCAATTATTTGAGGCACAACACACGCTGCAAACCCTATTTCTCTTCCATGTATATATAGCCTTTATCTTTAGCACTACACCATCAATTTACTATTCATCATCACCTCACTTCAAGATCTAGAAGCTCTCCACAATATCTTCACCCCATAGCTCAAAATCCGGCGAGTTCTCCTGTGAACCGCCGCTGTCTGGAGAAACCCGCGAGCAGCGACCAAGGCCCACCGAGCTCGAGCCTCGCAGAGCCATCCGGGCTCCTCCCCAGCGCGCACCACAGCCTAGCTCGCGACCGAACCAGGCCCGTCCCAGCTCACCCGCGCAGGAGCCCGTACACCTCGTTCCCAGCTCCGTACGCACGCCACGGGCCCCAGCTCGTGCGTCCCTGCTCAGCCGTCCGTACACAGCGACGAGGCCGCCTGTCCACAGCTCATCCAGCGCCTGTTCAACTCGGTTCCATGCGCGCCTAGCCCAGCGACCATACGCGTCCGTACACCGTGCCAGCAGCTCCCTCCACGCGCGCGATCCGAGCCAGCTGCCTCCAACTCGCCGGGATCTCCGACTGAGCGACACAAACAGCCCCAAACCCGACCCGGTTCGATACAAACAGCTCCAAACTCGACCCGGTTCAAGCTCCACTCCCTTTTTCCTAGTTCGATTTAATCCCTATTTATCCGATTCGAGCAGGTTTAAGGTATTTTAGCTTGAACTCGACTCTAATGACTTAAATATAATTATTGAGATATTATAAAGTGATGAATTGGTGATTTGAATGATTTTGGATTTATTTGGGATTTTTGAGTTATTAGTCGATTTTTCGAGCTTTTGATATAAATTTGATAAAATGACGAAATAAATTTTATAAAATATGCTGTATTGTCTGAGGCTTAAGATGCGGGTCCGAAAAATTTTAGAGACGAACAAGATTTTTGAATATGTTGAACAGTTGAAGCGACTATGAGTTGAATGGGTAAGAAGTTGACTTTGAATTTGATATTTTGACCATAGGCTATGTGTATGTGTATGCCGAGGATGTTATGTTTCGATTTTCGTGATTTATGGATGCCGTTTGACTAATTAAAAATCGGGACTTTAACCGATAAAATGTGAAATATAGAATATTAGTTCGTTTGCGATGTTAGCAGCAGTTGTTGATTATAAATTCCATATAAATCACATAGAAATTAGTGATTTGAATATTGGAAATGAGTTAGATTTTCGAGAATCGACAACCCTAATTTTATTCGACTCCAATAACCGGGTAAATTGTAGATCCGGATTTAATCGATCAAACTCTAGTATCGTTAAATAACTTTAGACGTCGTATCATTAATTCTTAACGCTTATCGTTGTCCCACACAAGTGTTCGACTCTCGTCCGACCGTTGGGGCCGAACCATCGAGTGCGTGCCTGTGCATCGAGTCCTAGTCCAACCATCGAGTGCGTGCTCGTGCACCGAGTCCATTCGATCAACCGTCTACGCACCGTTTCAAGTCGTGGTCCAAGCACGCTCTTATGTCAGTGATCGTGGCACTGTTTCAAACCCGTGCATCGGCTAAGCCAGGTCAGTCGAATTCGTGTTGACTCGAGTTGCCACGCCGAACCCGGACCACGGTCAAATCGAGCTGCACATAGTCAAGCGAATGATCGATCGACTCTGACTGGCCGTCGGTCTAGTCCGGGCAGTCCGGACGGTTTGAAGAGAATTTCAGTTCAGTCGAATCAGTCGAATCAGCCGGGCAGTCTGGACGGTTCGAGAAATTTCAGATTTATATTTCAGATAGAATTGCATATATATTTTAGATAGATTTAATATCCAGATATGTTTCATATAAACTTCAGTCAGATTCAAAACTAGTTATATTTAAGTCCAGTTAGATTATAGCCTAGTCAGATTTAATTTCAGTCAGAATACAGTCTAGATTTAGAAATATTTCAGATAACTCTAGTATGCCTCAAAGACAATAATATTTTCAAAATCAGCTTGTAAATCTCTAAAATGTTTTTTTTAGAGCAGAGAGAGCGAACCTAGACAAATCAGATAATAATATTCCTCTGTTATTCTGAGCCCAACATTTAGGATATTTCGCTCAATATATTTCGTAGCTTGAGGAGAGTCGAGCATTCGTCAGCTACCCAATTCAGATATTTCAGCATTTGCATTCGCCAGCTTCCAGGTGGGGACCAATCTCATCGCTTTTAATAATTCAGGATTTCTAACTTGTATTTCAGTATTTCAGAATTCAAACTAGTATTCAGGACATCATATTAGTATTTCAGACTAGTATTTCAAAATGACAGACTAAAATTTCAGTATTTCAGAATTTCAAACTAGTATTTTAGAATTTTAGACTAGTATTTGAATATTGCAGAATTTCAGTCTATGCGTGCTTAAATCCTGAGATGTTCATGATATTTTTCTTATAGTAATGAATCATGCCTAGTAGTCTAAAAATATTAACGATTAAAGATTTAATACTAAAAATGAGTAGCATCCCGCAAATTAAAGTTAAAGTATTTTAAAAAAGTAAATCAGTGTTTTTTATTTATAACACGAAAAATTTACTTTGATTTTAGTAATTCTAGGCGGGGTGTTACAGTTACAACATTTTTTATTTTTAAACTGGTTCTCATCAATCAACAATATACGTACACACTTGCTTTCTCTTTATTCTTTTATTTAATATATATTTAATATAATTTTATTGAAAAATAATTAATTTACTATTAAATAAATTAAATAATATAAAAATATATTTTATTAAAGTTAAAATAAACCTTATAAAAATACTCTATAATAAACATAATACATATTTTCACTAAATATTTATTTATTATAGAGCAAAATGTGTAATATATTAATATGTGAAATAGTTTGATAAATAATATGACTACAATTAAAATAAAAAGTTTATTTTCTACGACTTAAATTATAAATTAAAAAGGGTTAACTCTACTATAGAGTAGAGTACGCTAGAGTAGAAATAAGGGCTGAAGACGACAAAGTGAGATTGGTTGCGAGCAAGAACCATACTCCACTCTATAGGTAGATATTTTCATTTTAGTTGAAACTTGAAATGAAGTTTATTTTAAAAACACGTTTAGATTTTTGTGGTAGATACTTTCATTTTAGTTGAAACATGAAATGAAGTTTATTTTAAAAACACGTTTAGATTTTTGTGGTAAATGTGATTTGAGTTTAGTTGATTAGATTTTCTTAATCGTTGAAACTTGAGATGGACTTTATTTTAATCGTTGATTTACCGGGATTGATTAGTGGAATGGTTGGTATATAGTACTAAAATCTATTTACTACCTTATCCATATCCTTATCTTTCTTTATTCGTGTCTTTATCTAGGGTTTTTTTGAGAAAACACAATCTAGGGTTCCTAGAGAAACACAAATGGGGCTTAAATTTATGTTCTTAGGTCTTTTGGAGAAAAAACAAGGAGGTATTTTTTTTTCTTTTTTCCAAACTCTTCATTTAGGGTTCTTGGATAAAAAAGACTTAAATTTTTGTTTTTTTTTCCTTCCTACGTACATGATGGCTTCAAAAGGTATTTATTATTGTTATTCTAATTCTGTAGATTGGTATGGTCAACGGGAGGAGGAGGAGAAGAAGGATCCTTTGCGTACACAATTTCGTCTTAGTTGGAGATTACATTTAGACAACTTGAGTTATCGAATATTCTTAAATCTAATTAGGAATACTATTCCTGTACTCGCACCGATACATATCTTTTGTATCCTAAACCAATCGGGGCAAAGTTTATATTTTGGAATTAACTTGATCTACGAGGAAATGAGGTTCTGATATTTTTTGGAGAGCAGATTCGTATGTTGTCGGCGCGCTATCCGTAAAATAATCAGATCCTCCTTTTCCTCGTAGATCAAGTTAATCCGATTATTTGGACTCTAGCTATTCGGGATTAGGAGATGACAAATTTCCTAGCAAACAATTTTTAGCACAAGCAGTAAACAGACTATGTAGCCGCATTCTAAATAGTGCTACAGATAAGAATTTTGCTGATCTCTTTGTGATTTGTAACAATTTTTTCTGAAGCTCTATGGTTCTCACCAATAGTAACTTGTGTAGAAAGGACTATAAGTTCTGAATTCCCTTTTGTATTGAGTTGTCTGCTCCCCAATGGGTTCGTTTCTTAGTTTGTTGGTACAGACTTTCTTAAAAAGAATTACATGTCCTATAGTTTGTCCACTTTTCCATCTTCGACAACTTTCAACATTGAACTCAAGTTCAAAATAGAAAAAATTTTTCTCACGTCATTCATCGTGCGTATAGTGAACTCTCTTTCTTCACTTTCGCCTACAAGTTCCGGAATCTCAAAGAAAGAGAGTTTACTTTTGAGATTCCGGAACTTGTAAGCGAAAGTGAAGAAAGAGAGTTCACTATACGCACGATGAACGACGTGAGAAAACTTCTTTCTATTTTGAACTTGAGTTCGATTTTGAAAGTTGTCGAAGATGGAAAGGTGGACAAACTATAGGACATGTAATTCTTTTTGGCTGATTCCTGCTAAGTTTGAAAGTCTATACCAACTATCTACTAAGAAACGAACCCATTGGGAGCCGACAACACAAACAAAATCAATTCATAACTTAAAGTTTTTTCTACACAAGTTACTATTGGTGAGAACCGTACAGCTTCCGAAAAAAATTGTTACAAAGTAAGCAAAGATATCAACAAGAGTTTTATCTGTTCCACTATTTGGAACGTGGTTATATAGTCTTTTTATTGCTTTTACTAAAAATTGCTTGCTAGGAAATTTGTCATCTCCTAACCCCGAATAGCTATAGTCCAAATAATCACTTAGACTATATTTTGGGATTAACTTAATCTACCAGGAAAAGGAAGTTATTATTTTTTGAAGAGCAACGCGTCGACAACATACAATCAGAACCTCATTTTCCTCGTAGATCAAGTTAATCCCAAAATATTAACTTTACCCGTTTCGATTGGTTTAGGATACAAAATGAATGTATCGGTGCGAGTAATACTGTCTAATTAGATTTAAGAATATTCGATAACCCAAGTTGTTTAATAATGTAATCTCCAACTAAGACGAAATTGTGTACGCAAAGATCCTTCTCCCCCTCCCGTCGGCCATACCAATCTACAGAAGTAGAAAAACAATAATAAATATCTTATATAAGCCATTATGTACGTAGAAATGAAAAAAACAAAAATTTAAGTCCCTTTTTTTCTCCAAGAATCCTAAATGAAGAGTTTGAAAAAAAAACGCAAATTAAGGCCCTCCTTGTTTCTCCAAGAACACTTAAATGGAGACCTAAGAACATAAATTTTAGCCCCATTTGTGTTTTTCTAGGAACCCTATTGTGTTTTCTCAAGAAACCCTAGATAAAGACGTGAAAATAAAGACACAAGGATATGGATAAGGTAGTACATAGATTTTACTACTATATACCATCCATTCCATTAATTAATATCGGTAAATCAACGATTAAAATAAAACCCATTTCTAATTAACTAAATCCAAAACCATTCCACTAATCAATCCCGGTAAATCAACGATTAACATAAAACCCATCTCAAGTTTCAACGATTAAGAAAATTTAATCAACTAAATCCAAATCATATTTACCACAAAAATCTAAACGTGTTTTTAAAATAAAGTTCATTTCAAGTTTCAACTAAAATGAAAATCTACCTATAGAGTGGAGTACGGTTTTTGCTCGCGTCCAATCTCACTTTACGATCTCCAGCCCTTATCTATTCTACTCTAGCGTACTCTATTCTAGAGTAGAGTTAAACAAAACACAAATTTCTCTCATTTTACTCTGCACATTTAACTTTTTTAAATTATCATTATATAAATTAATAAAATATAAATAAATACAAAACTATTTGTATAAATTTACTAATACATGCATAAATATTCATTAAGATTGAAGAACATATTTAAATTATAATTTAAGTGATATTATTTGTCATATTATTTGTCAAACTATTTATTAATATTAATATATTACATATTTTGTTCTATTATAAATAAATTTTTAGTGAAATTTGTATTATGTTTATTATACAGTATTTTTATAAGGTTATTTTAACTTTAATAAAATATATTATTATATTATTTAATTTATTTTATAGTAAATTAATTATTTTTTATAAAATTAAAAAAAAAATACTTCGCCTTGATTTACTAAAATCAGAATAAATTTTCCGCGCTATAAATACAAAACACTGATTTACTTTTCGAAAATACTTTAACTTTAATATGCGGGATGCTACTCATTTTTAATATTAAATCTTTAATTGTTAATATCTTTAAACTACTAGGCATGCAAGTATAATTCATTACTCTAATAAGGCGCCATGAATATTTCAGAATTTAAGTATGCATAGACTGAAATACTAGTATGAAATACTAGTTTGAAATATTGAAATTATAGTATGATATTTTGAAATACTAGTTTGAATTCTGAAATACTAGTCTGAATTCCTGAAATACTCGTCTGGAATACTAATATGAAGTTCTGAAATACTAGTCTGAATTCTGAAATACTGTTCTGGAATGCGGAAGGAAATATAGGTTCAAACATCATAGACAAGCAGGCAATAAACGAAAACATACACTAAGGCATATATAATTCAAACAATACAAAACATGTCATAACACAAATATCATTGCTCATGACCACCACCATATCCAGCCCACGCTCCACGCGGGACTCCATCACCTGAAAAATAGTTAGTAGTAGAGAACTTAAGTACACTTCGGGGACACTATACATCTTTGCAACTTACTCTTACATCGTGAAGAGTAAGTTTTGGTTTCTTTTGACCATTTTTTAGCTTATTTCACACCCTGGTTTTTGTCATGTTATATCATACTTAAATATTTGCATGTTGGGTCAAATAGGTGCAGTGAGTGGGTTGACTAGTAATAGTTCATGTTTTAAGTTTATAGTGAATATCTTCAACTTATTCCAGATTTAATACTTGAAATGTTAGTTAAGGTAAGGGACTTTAGTTGATAGTTATGCTTTCCAAAGATTGACATCATGACAACTGACAAGCTTGTTACTTACTGGGTTGAAGCATTGTTCTAGCACAGTTACTTAAACTAATACATTGTTTAACTTTTTGCTTCTCAGTGTTGTTTTCCATTATTTCTTCATGGATAATTGTTTGACATGACCGTTTACATATTTATTGAAGACATACCCTGGCTGTTGATTTTGATTGTTTTCTTTCCTTCATACTATCTTTATACTAATAAGTATGCTTTTTCTATCTTAAAGGCATCCCAAGATGAGGCTATGAAACAAAAGGAAGCACTGAGTAGCGAAGTTATAAGCTTGAGAGGTGATCTGCAGCAAGTACGAGATGATCGGGATCGGCAGTTGCTACAAGTCCAGGACCTATCGGCTGAAGTTGTAAAATACAAAGAATGAACTGGAAAATTCATTGCTGAGTTATACAGCCTATCAACTATAACAACTGAACTAGAGGTAATTTTTCAGATCAGTACCTAACAAACAATCATGAATGAATTTAGAGTTTATAACATCTTCTTTGTTTATTATCCAGTCGACATGTTTGTCTCAAAGCGAACAGATAAGACTATAGGAGCAACTCGCTTTTGCAGAAAAGAACTGAAGTTCTTTTGATTTGATTTTCTGGTTTTGTTGATTCCCGTACTAAACAGATATGACACTATTAGATTTGGTACTGACGGGCAAGTATCTGCTTCTTCATTTAGCTATCTGATACATCGGCAATGGAGACCAGATCTAAATTTGAGGAACATAAGGCAACAATTCTGGAGTTACAGAATTGTAGAGAGTTCCTAGCTCTTTCTCTTTATCGATATCAACCCGGGAAGTAAGACCATAGCAGTTACAGACCAGATGCGAAGGGTTCACCAAGACTAGAAATCTCTTCTCTTGTGGCCTCCCAAATAAGATCAGGAAAGAAAGAAATGTCAGATCAACGAAATACTGGATCCCAGAGACGGATGGAGAATACCCGCTTGCTTTGTCTTCGTCTTTTGTCCCAGGACTTTGACTCCCGACTGCTTACTATGCAGAGTCAAAGATCGTAGAAGGGGAGAAACTATGCAAGAAATTGCTCAACACTATCCTGGTATCGGTTTCTGCATACATATTTTTTAGTTACATTAATCATTTTTGACAATATATTATAAACTAAAATGTGGCAATATCATGCATTGTATTCTCCTGTCGAGCATGATTTTTTGTTAATGAGCAGGAGTTGAAAGGGAACATCGTGTTTTGTAGAGTGAGGCCCCTTTTGTCCAATGATGGTGTTAAAAATGATGCTAAAGTTGCATCATTTCTGACATCAACCGGAACACTGGGCCAAGGCATTGATTTGACACAAAATGGTGAGCATACTTGTTGAAAGAGTCGGAAATTGATGTGTTCCTTAGATATTAGTAACCTTTACATTACCAGTTTTCCCACTAATTGATAATATCTTATCAGGTCAAAAGGTTTCTTTCACTTTGATAAAGTGTTCATGCCTGATGCCTCTCAGGAAGATGTTTATGTGGAGATCTCACAGCTTGTTTAGAGCGTACTTGATGGATGGATATAAGGTCATAATCCTACAGAACTCTTGTTGACTTTCATTCATTCATTTTGTATAATCGACCTTTGGTAGTTAGGTTGACAGCACAAGTTAATGCAGAACAAGTAACTTCATCAACTTTTTCTTGCTTATGAAACATCATTCTGCTTTGAGATATTGGTATATTGCAAGCAATTTATATCTGCATTCTTGTTGATTAGTATTATAATCTAAAGCCATTGCTAAATGTATGATTACATGATATGAAGGGGATTGCATGATATGAAGGGGTTTACATTTTTCATTTTTTTGTTCCCTTTCAATTTGATTTCTAATTTTCAATTGGGTTCACAAATAATAGTCGGGTCTGAAAGAATTGGGGTTTCAGAAAAGTGAGCTCTGAAATTATATCACTTTCTGCCATGCTTTGACTGCATAAAATTGATAATATGTGCTAACTGGCAACTTATATTAATAATATTGATGTATTTTAATGTCAGGTATGCATATTTGCTTATGGACAAACAGGTTCAGGCAAGACCCACACCATGATGGATAAGCCAGGACTACCCGATCAGAAAGGTCTCATTCCAAGATCACTAGAGCAGGTATTCGAGACGAGGCAAATTCTTCAAGCCCAAGGATGGAAGTACGACATCCAGGTACAAGGAGAACTTCTCTTGCTTGAGATATATAATGAAACAATTCGTGACCTACTGGCAACAAATAGAACAGGCTCGGATGCATCACGAGCAGAAAATGCTGGAAAAAAATATGCTATCAAACATGAAGCCAATGGAAACACTCACGTTTCTGATCTAACTGTTGTGAATGTTCGAAGTAGCAAGGAGGTTTCTTACCTCTTGGAAAGAGCAGCACGAAGCAGGTAGCTGAAGTTACATGAATTTGTCATCCGTATGATGGTCCTTGAAGTGGTTCAGTCGTTGAAGAATTATTGTTGCAACACTCACTTATGCCTTGGCAACTTTTGCTGTTATTTAATAAATGGTTGTAATTAGTGTGGAATTCTGATTGGAGTTCAGAAGTCATTGATCCACGATACTGATGTCTTATATTTATGAAGCTTTAGGTTGGTAGGCAAGACCCAAATGAATGAACAGTCTTCAAGGAGTCATTTTGTCTTCTCCTTGCGAATAATGGGTTTTAACAAGGTATACCTTGTGTTGCTTAACTCAAACTTACTATAATTTATTTTAGTTAAAGTTTCCAACTTACAAAATATTGTTTTCTTCTGTGGTGTTATTAGACACTGACCAACAAGTGCAAGGTGTACTTAACCCGATCGACCTTGCTGGTAGTGAGCGTTTATCGAAGAGCGGGTCTATTGTCGATCGACTGAAAGAAACTGAGGTACAAGTGAATCATCTCTAAATTTGTTGAAAAGAACTTTTTTTTTTCCCTTTTTCTCTAGAAGAAAATGTTTATGGTACTTCCTAAGAATCATGTTCATTTCCTTTCTTTGCTCGTCTTTGTACACGTGTTACCTAGGATATGATCAGCAATTCTTCCTATGACATTTATCTAGTATCATTCATTCACGAGTGCGCTTTAGAGTAATGTAGAAATATGTGGGTTGTCACCCAATTTGGATAAGTATATTTGGTTCACATAATTCGACGCTTGGATTTTTTATCCATTTTTCTTTCTTTTGCTACTATTGTTTTTAGTTTTGGTCGACTTTAATTGTGTTTGAATGTCTTGCAATGCAAACAATTAATCATTGTAGATACAAAGTTATTTATTCTTTTGCCGACCTGAGAGTTCGGAAGTTAGAGATTATTTTACTGTCCCCAAAAAATTTATTGCTAAATTTCGTGAGTTTTTTTGCTCAGTTCTCTTCTTCATGTTTCTTCTAATTCAGTTTTTTGTTGTTTTTGGTGTACTAACAGATCGGTTTCTCCTTATTTCAGCGAGAAATTCCATCCCAGTTCTGGGGGACGTATTTCTCGAGCGTTTTGCATAATAGGCTCAGTTGTGATGCCAATGCTGTTTCTACCCACAGCCGATCAGGTCGGGCAGGGGACTTCGACTGCCGGTGACCATGCAGCCCATGAGAACGATACTTCTCCGTGGGAGGAAATGAGTAAAACTCCGGAAACTTTAAGATGATTTCATCTGCTTGTTGGTGTTGATAAAAAATAATTCAATTCAGTATGTTGGTTTTGTCGAGGATTTGAAAAACGATCAAGTACTCTCTTATATTTGCTTGGTATGGATAATGCAGGTAGGTGACCTGTTTATGTTTTGGTTTCTGATGGGGTTCTTGATGAACGATGGTCTATTTTGAACGTTTTTCTTATTCTGGGTATTTGATGAATGTTTGAATGTATGGATTTCCGTTTGAAATTTGATGGCTATTTCTTGCTCCGTACTCTGATTTCTGGTTTGCGAATTGTTTAAATTCACGCCTTAATTAATTCAATATATATATAGAGGAGAGAGTTCAAATGAGAAGAATTAGGAACCAATAAGTCATTAATTATGTTAATATTGGTTGTCTTGATTGATTCAAATATTTTTGGTATTACTTATTCAACACACTACACTTAATTATGAGTGTCTATTTTAATTAATTATGTTAATATTGGTGGTCTCGATTGATTCAAATATTTTTGGTATTACTTATTCAAAACACTACACTTAATTATGAGTGTCTATTTTCATCAACATCGTTGTTTGGTAATTACATTTGTGCATATTTTTAGGGGAGATTCTTTAGGCTTGATTTGAAATGGTGAGAATGTTATGGCCGGAGAAGGTGAAAAAGCTTTGGTCGGAGAAGAGGATGAAAATGTTTTGGGTGTGGTTACCAACGAGATTGAACAGACTAAAGGGAGTGACGATCCTAATTCAGACCCGTTGTTGGGCAAAAAGGGTAAATGGGCCATGTGAAGACCGTCTCAAGTTGTCGAGCCCAAAGGAGAAGTTAATTAGTTAATTTAAGTTGTAAGTGGCCTAGTATTGCTAATTTAAGTTGTGAAGCCTAGTATTGCTAATTTATTATTCCTTACTTTAAGTATCAAATTAGGGTATATTGGGAATTATTGGGGAAATTATGTGGTCCCCCTAAGTTGTTATGTAAAAGGGATTTCTGCAGAAATGAAAAACAGAATTTGGCATAATCCTAATCTCTCTCTCTCTTTTACTCATCTCCCTCACCTCACTCTCTCTATTTCCTCCATTTCTGCTACTTCTAAGCTCAATTACATACATTATCACATAAATTAAGTTTGCCCATAATAGAGAATTAGTCACTTTTCCTTTTCCACGTAGGTGTCTTTAATTCAACTAGAAAATTAAATATTTTGAAGGAAATCACATGTAATACATATTACTAGCAAAATAGATAAATAAATAAGCAACAAAAACTCAAAATTTTGGCAAGAAAAAGCAAGAACAATAAATTTTAGCAAAATAGTATGAACTAATATCAACTCAAAAATAATTTAACATACACATTTTCATTTCGTCGTTGAGCGGGATACGAAGCGAGATCCGAATTATGCTCCGTCAAATTTATATATTTGTCCACTTAGTAAAAGTAAAACAAACAATACACAAAATAATACAATTCATCCACCCAGTGGGCCCCACCACCTCCACCATTATTAATTTAACAATCACTCTCTCTCTCTCTCTCACACACACAGAGAATCTGAACTTTCGTCACGGGATTTCACCACCGAAAATATTGCACGCCACCACCTACTGCCACAGTCGCCCGCCGCATCTCTCTCGCAACAACTCTCTGTATTCTCTGCCGATAAACACTGCTACAAAATCCAGTTTCATCTCTACTTTATCTCCCGGTGTCGGCCGCGTCCTCCACCCGCCGTCGAGCTTCGACGATTTCACAGTGAACGTCAATATCGATCTGTGCTTCTCGTTCATCATTAATCACCCCTGCCCTCGATCTGCACCGACATGAAAAAACCGGTTAGGGCGGAAGGAAGCCGTCGACGAAGCTGCAGTCCTGGTACGAATCTGCCGCCAGATTCAACACTCGCCGTTCTTTTTCCCATCTGCCGGCGTTTTCATTCGTCTTGCAGCACATACCAGTTAGGAGATAAATTTTGGGTTGCATCTCGATTTCATGGTAAAAAAGTGTATATTTTATATATTTATTAGCGTATTTTTATATGCTTAATTTTGTCTCACTTATATATTTTTTTACTTATTTATTTATTAGATGGATCCACGTTATATGATATTTTTATGTCTTATTTTCATGATATTGGAGTATTTTTGTGAGCGGCGTGACAATAAACAAAATTTCAGCCTGCAAAGTATGGGAGCGCCCCATATTCTGCTACCAACAGAGCTGGTATCCCATATTCGCCCCAATATAGGCCACATATTTGGGCGAAAGATTAAATTAGGTGGGCAGCATTCCTAATTTCAAAACCAAAATGTGAATCCAATTTGGGCTGGAGATTTGGATTCCACAAAAAGAGAGAAATTTACACCCTTTACATTCCATCCCCTAAATAATTTCAACTTTACGATCTCACAAAATTTTCATCACAATTACGCTATTAATAATTAAAGTAATATTTATTGCGGTTAAGTTTGGCCGGAGAATCCGCTAAGTGCAGTTAATTATATATAATTAAGTCTGATGTTGGTGTCAGTTTAAAAAATAACCAAATAACTACATAAAATTAAAATCCCCTTACATGATGTTTTCGGGAAACGTGATTTTCTATCCTATCTTTACACTCAACCGAATAAAAAGAAAAAGAAAAAAACCATCATTTCTCTCTCCATATCTTGGGTGTAGTGCATAGAACTTCATCCCTAAAAAAAGAAACTTCATCTCTCATACAAAAAAAAAAAAGTTATCTCTCAGCGGAGAAGAACAATGACAAAGCGAAATAAAGCTGAGACCAAACCCTCCAAAGTTGAAGACGAAGTAAGGATAACTCACTCCGATCTAATACCCATCAAATATATGTTTAGATATACAATAAATATACGTTAGATAAACATCATCTGGCAGTCCTCGAATATTAAGTGTATAGTTATACATAAGATAAACAACATATAAATAATTCTGAAACGGGATAAAATATATTACACAATTTTGAATGACTCCAAAATCCAAATAGAA
>CACSLK010027752.1:976053-995793 GCA_902706635.1 Striga hermonthica | reverse complement strand
TCTAGGTCGAAAATCTGAGGTTAAAATCCCGACCTCGAAAATCGCGCCGAGCAAGTAGCGAGTCGCGACCTAAGTCGCGACTTACCAAAATTCCATCTCGCGAGTCGCGAAATCTCGCGAGTCGCGCGTCGGCAAAAATATGTAAAATCTGGGGAAAATCGCGAGGTAGCTCGCGAGTCGCGACATCATCTCGCGAGTCGCGACTTGTATCGCGGAAGTCTTCTTTTCGGCTCTGTTGGACTCGCGAGTCGTGACCATCTCGCGAGTCGCGACTATCTCGCGAGTCGCGACTCCGACTCGCGAGTCGCGAGAAACTCTGGGCAGCCATTCAGTCCGTTTTTTCGGTCCTTCCTTCAGTATTCTAAGCACATCAACGGGTATTCATGATATCTCGGTCTCAGCTCTAGCAGTCCCGTCCTCAATCGACACAACCTACCTCCTGAAAACACAAACACGAAGAAAACACGAGGCAAAAAGACACACAAAACGAACTAAAGAGAGAGACGGAAAAATCACAGAATTGGACCAAATAAACTACGAAAATCCTATACGAGGGGAAAAATAAAGAGAAAATAAACCCGGAATAAAGACACAAAAATGGGACAAACACCGCCCAACAAAAGTAGCTTTATGAAAAAAGTGATGCACGAATCCCGATATGTATCCCAAAAAGTTACTATATATAGAAAACCCCTGATACTTTTTAACATGAAACACGAAACAGCTCACAGAAGTTTTCCACCTTTGTTCACCTCGGACCGGGATCATTGTTGAGTTTTTAATGCATGTCTTACATTCAAATCATCAGTAACAATCAAATAAACCTACTTTCAAATCGTTGTTAACAATTACACAACAACAGTTCTAATGTGGTTGGTTTTGGTAATTTTATGGAAAATGATAATTTATATATGCTCAACACTATAACTTCCTAACGAAACCCTGAATGTGGAATAAAAAGGTACTAAGCGAAAATTAGATAAATCAAGTATGCTATGGCATAAACGTTCGGGACATATTTCGAGAAATAGAGTTGAAAGACTCATTAAGGATGGAATTCTTAATTCTATTAATTTCTCGAATTTTGATGTTTGTGTCAATTGCATTAAAAATAAACAAACCAAAGTAAAGAGGATAGGTGTTTATCGAGCTACGGAAGTCTTAGAGTTGATACATACGGATATTTGTGGGCCTTCTCCTACACCTTCGTGGAATGGTCAATAATACTTTGTATCATTCATAGACGATTATTCTCGATATTGTTATCTATACCTAATATGGGAAAAATCAGAGGCATTGGACATGTTCAAAGCATTTAAGGCTGAAGCTGAAAATCAACTCAGCAGACGCAAAAAGATCGTCAGATCTGACCATGGAGGTGAATATTACGGCAGAAACGATGGATCTGGTGAACAACATCCAGACCCATTTGCTGACTTCCTTAAGGAGTGTGGAATAGTTCCTCAATACACTATGCCAGGTTCGCCTAGCATGAATGGTGTTGCTCAAAGACGAAATCGCACATTAAAGGATATGGTTCGAAGTATGGTTTGTCAATCTACCTTACCACGATCCTTGTTGGGGGAAGCACTAAAGACTGCAGTCTACATCCTAAATCGAGTACCAACTAAGGCGACTGTTAAAACACCCTATGAACTTTGGACTGGGTGCAAGCCTAGCTTACAGCATTTTAGGGTGTGGGGTTGTCCAGCTGAGGCGAGGCCTTATAGGCCAAATGAACCAAAGCTAGCTCCTCGTACGGTTAGCTGTTATTTCATTGGTTACTCGGAACGGTCCAAGGGGTATAAATTTTATGATCCCACATCAAGAAATATTTTTTAGACGGGCACTGTCACGTTCTTTGAGGGTGTTGAGTTTGAGGGGAGAAATATAGTTTCGCACTTTACTTTTGAGGATCAGGAAATCACCAAAGTGGTTGACCCGATCCCTCAAGAGAAAATAGTCATTCCAACTCCCATACAGTTTCAAGATACAATTGAAGAGTCTGTTCATTTTGAACTCGAACCTCAACATGTACCTATAGAACAAACTCAACAAACTCAAGAACATATAGTTTAAGAGCCAACGCTTTTTGCGGAGATCCACTAGAGAACGTAGAAATACCATTCCAGATGATTATTTGGTATTTCTTCAAGAAAATGAGGATGTGGGTGACTAATGAGGATGATCCGATCAATCTTAAACAAGTCATGAAGGATCTCAACTCAAACAAATGGTCGAAGCGATGCGTGAAGAGTATTTTAGAACAATCATGGCTCTAGTGGCACATTTTAATTTGGATCTACATCATATGGATTTAAAGACGATATTTCTCATTGATGAGATGAACTATATGGTACAACCAGAAAGCTTTGAGGTTGATGACCCGAAGCAAATGGTTTGTGAATTAAGAAAATCCATCTAAACTTTGACTTTTTCCATTTTTCGTTACCTTTGGAACGAGACTAACATTCACTTGAATTTTGTTTAGATTAATAGCAATCTCATCCTCCTCATTTTTTTTTACTGAAACTGAAAATTTAGTTCGGTTTTCGACTTACATTTTTTCAAATTTTCAGTTTTTGATTCGATTTGGATAATAGTGATCGGTTAACCGAACTAAACTGAAAGTTTATTGATACTCACATACACACACACACGCATATAATATATATATATATATATATATATATATAGTTTTTTTTATTTATACATATAAGTTATAGAATCATTAATTTGTTTCAATGATTGATTATTTTCAAGCTTTATGACCCGTAAAATGGCTCAAATACTCAAGATTCACTTCGTCATAGTCCAAGTTATAGTTTGAGTTCGAGATCTTCCTTTGAGGAGAACTTTAAATTTGTTGGAAGATAAAACAAGGTGATGAAAAATAATTTTTTTTGGTTTGGATAAAATATTAACTTGTTGACTTGGTTAAAAATTCAGAATTTATTGAAAATATTAATTATTTATTGCGATTAACCGATAACAAAACTGAACCTACCGCTGGACTTTCGATTAAAAACTAAACAGTACTTTAAATTTTCGTTCAGTTTTCGGTTCCCATAACGGATAAATTGAATTTCTGGTTAACTAGAGCTTCCCTGCTTCGATAGAACCTTAGACTTTACCAAGTCAAAAGTAATTTCCACCAAAGCTTAACTGCGAAAGCAAGCGAGATGTCATAAAGTCGTCTGATGTCGAGTCCATTTTCGAGAAGCCGGAGACACAACCGTTTCCACGAAGCCCAATGTCGCTTATCTCTATTCTCTGAATATCCCCCGAAGAAAGAGGAGGACATAGCTTCCAATTTGCATAAGATCAGCTTTGGGGGATTAAAAACCATAAGTAAATATAATGGCATGGTGTTAAGGACATGCCGAATAAGGTCAATTACACCAAACCTCTCATTTCAGTCGAGCTCAACTTTGTGGACCCAACTTTAGAAGCGAAGCGCAGTGAAATCATAGAGGCGTTCCGATAACGGGAAGAAATATATGAAGAGATGGGTATTCGTCTGACCCCATCACTTTGATTGCAAGGTGCCCCCATCTCCACTGAATCAGGGAAGGGGCTTGGTCTGGAACGAATTGAGACTGAAAGCGGTCCTCTGCTTCATGCCTACTACTTTCCTCGACAGAATGGGCTTCAAAAAGGAAGCAGTGCGGGATCTACTCTGAGAAATCCATCTATGAGAGGGAACTGAGTGACAGCCTACATGAATGAGTTGCACGATCAACTACTCTTCAGAAAGAGGGCTACTCAAGGAGTTTAGGGATTGCAAGCTTGGGATTACTGTAAGAACCTGTATAAGTTGGGAATATTTGCGTTGTGCATTGGTCGTTTCCATGTATAGGGTTTTGCATTGTACTGGTTAACAATGTGGGACAGCGCCAACTAGGTCTCTTGTGTCTGTTCTCTCTCATTTTAAAAGTTTGAGTGGCTAGAAAAAGGCCTTCAAGACGAAGGAAAACTCAATGAAGAACAAATGAATAGCTATCTACCGTGCACAAGGGATAGTAGATTGTAGACTCTTTACCTCATGGTTGTCTTTCGTTGTGCTAGCCCTCATCAGGGAACCATAGTGTAGACCTGGAGAGTCGGAAGGTTCATCAACTCTTTCGGTTCGTTCAGTTCGATTTCCACCGAATGAGTAGCCCTAGTCATGTGTCTTCTTCCTTCATTTTCTATCGTCGAAAAAAATGGACAGCATCAATCCTGTCGTCTCCAAGTAGCAACCTTCTCGGGCCAAATCCCACGTTGCTGATATCCAAAGTTTTGCCTCGCACGGTTCTTCAGTCAAAACCCACCCACGCAGAGCCGCACATTATACCCTCCATCGACGACCTCGGAGAACCCATGACCACCAAGAACGCAACAATCTCTAGTCAAATTTTCGATTGGGGAGCAACTTTTCTCCGGCCCACAGCATGGACACTTAGTGTTCTTTCAGTCTCCTCAGCCATGGCCTAGGCCTCACACACAACGCCTTCGCAGCAGCAACACCCATAGCCGCCTACAGCTGTCGGACGACAGTCATGTGACACCTAGTAGCACGCTTTGCCTGCACCTGGGACTGAGTCACGAGCTGGGGCTGTCTGGCAACGTTAGTTATCTCATGGTTGGTTGGAACTGGCGTCATCGATAGTTAATATTTTGAGTTATGCTTTTATGCTTTTCAAGGTAATTTAGTTTTATTTTGAAGTTAATTGGTCACATTTATGTAGTGATTTTGGTGTTGCATTTGTTTTTAGCCCATTTTGCTTCATATTATTATTTATGTTTTCATAATATTAGTTAAAATGATAGTTCTTTTTTTAGTAGTTATTTTTTATGTTTTTTTTAAGGTTAGTCAGTGTTGTTCTAAAGGTGATGATTGGTCGTATTTGTTTTGTAATTGTTGTTAAATGAGAATTAACAACGATACAAATAACTAATTATAGACGAAATACGTTGTAAAAGATTGGGGTTTTGCATATTACTGAAAGATTGACCAATTATAAGAAAACGGTATTCCTTTGAACCATGCTGATTTCAAATGCCAGAGTTTAAGGTCTGGAAAAAGGATCCCCATACAATAACAAATTCAGCTATATATAGTAACTTTGTGGGTTCAATGGTCAGGGTTCGTAAGGCCGCATTTAATGCAAAGTGGTTTTATGAAGGCGGTTGTACTTAACATGTGTGGTGGGCGTTTTGAGAAGCTGGTCGCATAGAAGTTTCGTCACCATCTTCGAACTCGGTTGATCACGCAGGTTGGTAACTGTGGATGGGCGAGGTCAGTTTCTCATCTGCCTCGAAACGAGGTCATTATACTTTGAGTTCACTTCAGATTAATATCTGTTTATCTTTGAATTGAAGGGTTTGCCAGGTGGGTTGTCAACATAGAGGCCACCGACATTAGTAGGCATACGGGCAGTGATGGCTGCTTATGTCGTTTTTATTTTTTACGAAATCCGACCACGGACGCTCTTATTCCGATGTCTGAACACTTGTGAGAACTTGACTAGTTACGTTCTTAACCTAAAGCGGCGTAACATCTATAAACAAGTGTGACGGTTCATGGAAAGGCGTGTTTGTATTTAATGGGTCATAACGGATACAAATAACAGCCCCACGTGTGCGATGCTGATTGGTGCGCAGGTGAAAAGGTATGACGTTTCATTTGGGGGACGCGTGCATTATACATGCCCTTCTTTCTCCCAATGGTCACAAGTAAATCCTATAAATAGTTGGATTTTTTAATCACATAGGGTTTTACTCGTGCAATTTCAGTATTTATTTACGAACTCTCGAACTTTTCTTGCCATCGGATTCTCTTTGCTTTCGTTCTGCGCCTGAGTGATTTCTCTATTCTTATCGTCTAGGGTTTCGATTTCTTGGTAAGCTCATCTCGATTTTTTTCTATTTTTGTTGTTTTATTTCTGTACAAAATTATTCAATTCTTTGCCAAAAAATGGCGTCAACGAACGTGGGTGAAATCGCGTCTAGCAGCAGCAAGACGATTTTCGAGGAGGTGCTTGATGTGGAGTTGGCGCACGAATATTATCGATGGGTTTTGATATTCGTTCAGCGCCTCGATATTAAGAGGAACAATATCGAGGGTGACCGGAATGTGGAGAGGGAAGTAATTGATCGGCGAGATTATTAGAGGCGCCCTACGCGTCGATGGTCGGATGTTGATGTAGATTTCCTCGGAGAATCGAGTATTTTGACAGACGCCGAAGTTATGTTACTTCGGGAGCATATCTCCGTTCGTCCATCGGTAAAGCTCTTTGCACCTTATCCTTAAGAACGGATTACTTGCCCTCTCCCGGTTGCGTTGGGATTTTTGCTGAAAGACTGAGGTCGGGCTTAAGATTTTCCTCCCTAACATGATAACTGACTACCTCCGTGACTGGGGACTGAGTTTATGTCGGATCACCCTGAATAGTTAGAAGGGATTCATTGAACTGATGGTTCTTTTGAATGAAAAGGGTTGGGTCTTTCCGTCATTAGACGACATGAGAAGTTTCTATACGTTGCAGATGTGTCATGTTGTTTCTTCTGCGCGGGTAAACCACAGTCGGGCTTCAAAGTTGGTGATCTATTAACCGACGTCCCGAATACCCTTCACGGTTTCAGGGAGAGTGGATGTGGGTCGGAGGCGATTTGCAGTCTCCTGACTTCTTTCGAGATCCCTTGATAGACGAGATGATTATTCCCGTTCCTATTACTTTTGAATATTGTAAGTTTTATGTTGAGTTTGAATCTCTCTAATGACTTGTGATTTTCTGTACTAACAAGTTTGGCAATTTTCGTGTTTGTAGCCAAAAGAACAAAGGAGCCCAAACTCAGTGTTGAACTTAAGTAACATTTGGACGAGCTGTTTAAATTGAATCCCGAGGATAGGAGCTACCGATGTCTTGTGAAATATCCAAAGCTTGAACTCGCGGGTCTATCTCAGGGCTTCTTAAATTCTTCTTTTGATCCAGGTATAACGATCTGTCATTTTTCATAAGAATCACATCTCATATTTCAATCGGTCGTGGATTTGATGATACCTCGTGTTCTATTTGTCGTAGAGTACTATCTGTTGGGCTCATATGTGCAAATGTGGAAGATATAAATTAAAATACTAACGTGAAATGATAAACAATAATTTCAATCCCAGAAACTCAAGAATGACAAAAGAAAAAATCTCTTGCAATAAAACAAGAATAATTCTTTTCTGATGTGGATGATCAGATTAAACTGCGACCACGTAGCATACTATGAATATCCCAAATAAATAAAATATGAAAGAAATAATACACCAAGATTTAACGTGGAAAAACCTCCAAATATAGGAAAAAACATGGGACAACCTCCGAACAATTTCACCATATTTTCAAGATAATTACAATATCTTTTTACACTCCCCTACACTAGAAATGTAAAATATAGTGACCAAGTGAGACCCCACTCCTAAACAAGGAGTAATAGAGTTGATACCCAACCTGATGTATTTTTCCTACACTCACAGGACTTACTCAAACACTCTATTTTTATCTCACTGAAAAATAACACTCCAGAAATTTTATTTCTGCTCTCCTTTTCTTTCTTCTGCTTGGTGCATTTCCCTCTGCTGAATACCCCCTCTATTTATAGGGAGAAGGTCATGTTACAGAAGAAAAAATCGGCCAGCTCTTTTCTGTCGGACAGCAAATTTGATTCTCTTTTGATTCTTTTTTTCTTAATTTATTATTTTATTTTGTTTGTTTGTGGCTGTACCATATGACAAACTTTTGTTTGTTTATGTTTGTTTATGGCTGGATTTCACAATTCTCCCCCTCCGGCCAAAGGGTAATACTGCCAATCTTCACATGCATTCCATGTCGATCAACTCGGCACAAAGCCGAAGCTTTTCTCCTGTTACAACTTTCGTCATCATGTCAGCAGGGTTTTCATCAGTGTGAATCTTTTCCAATTTGAACTATTGTTCTTCCACTACTTGACGTAACCAATGATATCTGACATCAATGTGCTTCGTGCGAGAGTTGTACATCGCATTCTTAATTAAATCCAATGCGCTCTGACTATCGCAATGGATATCGTACCTTTCATGCTTTATTCCCAATCGTTGAAGAAACCTCTTCAACCAAAGCATTTCTTTTTTTGCTTCTGTCATTGCAATATACTTTGCTTCAGTAGTCGACAAGGCAACATATTTCTGTAATTTAGATTGCCAAGATACAGATCCTCCTGCAAATGTAAACACAAACCCTGAAGTAGATTTTCTACTATCTAGGTCACCTGCCATATCTGCGTCTGTATAACCTTCAAGAACTGGGTTTCTTTTGCCGAAGCTCAAGGACTTATTTGCACTGCCTTTTAGGTACCTCAAGATCCACTTCACAGCTTTCCAATGATCCTTCCCATGATTGGAAAGATACCTGCTAACAATTCCAACAACATGAGCGATATCTGGTCTAGTACAGACCATGACATACATCAAACTTCCGACTGCCGAGGAGTATGGAACACCCGCCATAGCTTCTTTTTCTTCTTGACTCGTAGAACAACTTCTTTTACTAAGCTTGAAGTGATTGGCCAACGGTGTATTGACCGGCTTAGCCGATTTCATGTTGAATCTCACCAGAATCCGATTCACATACCGTTCTTGTGATAACCATAACCTCTTGGATTTTCGGTTTCGCATGATCTGCATGCCCAAAATTTGTTTCGCAGGCCCAGACCCTTCATTTCAAAGGACTTTGTTAAATCCTTCTTCAGATCACCAATCAACTTCATATCATGTCCCACTATCAACATATCATTTACATATAACAAAAGGATAATGAAATTATCACCTGGAAATTTCTTAACGTACACACAATGAGTAAAGTAAGAGAAAAAATTACTTGGAAAAAGGTTGAGTAGTTTCCCGGAAAAAAGAAATTCAGTTTTTGAAAGATTAAAATTACTTGGAAAATATTAGCATTTTCTATGAAATAGCTAGTGGGCGCTACACGAACCAAACGAAACTGAAACTGAATATTTGGTACATCAATTTTACATTTTCTTAAATTTTCAGTTTACGGTTTGGTTTGGATAATAGTGATCGGTTAACCGAACCGAACCGAAACCGATTTACACACACACACACACACACTTATATATATCATTGAAGCATTACTTTGCCTCAATTATTGATTATTTTTAAGCTTTAATGACTCCTAAAATGGCTCAAGCACTCAAGATTCATTTCGTCATTGTCCAAGTCATGGTTTAGGTCCGAGGTCTTCTTTGGAGGAGAATTTAAAAGTTATTGAGAAGATTAAACAAGGTGGTAAAAATTAACTTTTTTGGTTTGGATAAAATATTAAATTTTATATTTGGTTAAAAATTTGGAATTGTTTGAGAAGATTAATTATTTATTAAGATAAACCGATAATCGAACTGAACCGAATGCTGGTTTTTCAGGTAAAAACCGAACCAAACCATAAATTTTGGTTCAGTTTTCGGTTCTTATAATGGAGAAAAAAGAATTTTTTGTTAACCAAAAATTAAATTGGTTCAGTTCGGTTCGACCAAATGAGCAGCCCTAGTCATGCATCTTGTTCCTTCATTTTCTGTCACCGGAGAAAATGGGCAGCATCAATTCGGTCATCTCCAAACATCAACCTTCTCAGGTGAAACCCCACGTCGCCGATATCCAAAGGTTGGTCGCGCGCGGTTCTCCAGTCAAAATCCACCTAGACAGAGCCGTACATTATACCTTCCACCGGTAACGTCGGAGCACCCATGACCTCCAAGAATGCAACAATCTGGTAGATTTTCGAATGGAGAGCAACTTTCCTCTGACCCAGAGCATTGACACTTAGCGTTCTTTCAGTCTCCCCAACCATGGCCCGAGCCGCACACACAACGCCTTCACAACAGCAACATCCATAGCCGCCTAGAACCGTTGGACAACAGTCATATGATGCTTGGCAGCGCGCTTCTCCTGCACCTGCGACTTAGTCGCGAGCCGGGGCTATCTGGCAACGTTAGTTATCTAATGGTTGGTTGGACTGGGCGTCACCGATAGTTATCGTTTTTTAGTTATGTTTTTATGCTTTTCAAGGTGATTTACTGTTATTTTGAAGTTAATTGGTTACATTTATGTTGTGACTCTGATGTTGAATTTTTAATTTTTTTTAGCCAATTTTTCTTTATATTTGGTAACACAAAACTTCTCGACCGGCTAGAATCCGAGTAACCGCCTTCATTCTCGTCGGTTGAACGTCGCGCACCTACAAAGAACTCTCACACCAGAGGAGTTTTCCGATGACGAACCTCCAAAGCTTAAGTCAGTGATTGTTCAATCAGTTCTCAAGAGTGAAGTTGTATTGACCGTTTTTAACAAGAAAAGCTTACCCCCTATATATAGGGGTAAGGTACCTGCCCTAGGAGCTGCTCGGATCTGCTGAGCTGATTGCCCGAGTTTGTCCATCCATACACACATAGTGTACGTGTGTCAGGAGTAACCGTCGTCACTATCCTCTGCACCAATATCTTCTCGACACGTGTCCTCTTCACATGGGATGAAAATATTCCTTCGTGATTTGCTGACGTCCTACTAACAAGTCTGAAATTCTGTTAGAGGGTATCGTATTTTGACCTTGTCCTAGTCAACCCTTAAAGTCGCTTCCTATTCATATTGCGATCGACCACTAAGCTGCCTCGACCAACATGGCCTCGACCGGCTCTATACTCGACCAGACTCTTCTTATTATCTTTGTCCCCGCCTTTGATATTTCTTCTTTTATAACACTCGATTTTCCCTCTCACCCATCCTTGCTGTTAGAAACGGTCTTTTTCCCCTTACCCTTCATTTAGCCGGCTAAAAGTACCGGCTTACCCATCTGTATAATATCTCATATCATTTAGTCCCCCCCCACTCTGGTCGAATCTAAATGACTCGATCCAAGAGTGAATCTTTGTTACCTTCCTTTAATTATAATGTATGTCGACCATTTTGCATGCCTCTCCTGTAATTTCTCAAGTTGGGTTTCTTTTCTAACCACATCCCCTTCCCTTTGTTGCCACGAGACTCTTTCTTTTCGCCACTTGTCGCTTTACTCAGATGCATCAATCATCAGCTTTTCCTTGCAAATCGTGCTTCTTCAAATCATGTGCCCCTCTTTTAATGCTTCCAACCGTTGGATTTCGCTTTTAATCCAACGGTCTCCTCTCCCAACTCTTCACCTTACCTCTCTATTCACCTATAAATATTCATACTTAAGATTCTTCTTGTGCCTTAATTCTCTGCAAGATAAACCTCCGGCTCTCCGTACTCCTTCTATCTTGTGTTCTCCGACGACCTTCTCTCCCTGCGATCATGAGTAATTCCTCGTAATCCTTATTCTTCTATTTCGATTTTATTTTTAGTTTTTCAATTTTCCACCTCTTGTTTCCCTCTCCTCTCCGTTCTTCCCTTTTTTTTGAAAACCCTAGCCGCCTCATTTCGACCTTCCTCTGTCCTTTTTCCCTTCGTTATTTTTTATTTTTGTTTATTTGTTTTTCAGATTCAGCTACTTCCGACGAAAGCATCCACGCAAAGTTTCTCCATCGCTCCCAACCTTCCAACCAATTCCACATTCTCCTTCTAATTCTGTTGAGGAAATCTATCAACCCCTTCCTCTCAACATGATCCGCCTAGATGATCCCGTCCCTGTCATCTGACCTTTCTAACTCGTCGACGAGCCGGAAGGAGACAATCTAGACCATGTACCGCCGATCTATTTTCAGTGCCTCTTACGCGGCAGAGGCCGCCCTAGATGCTACTGAAGCTACTCGTGAGGAAGAGGACCACATTCCTCTTTCCCAATGCTATGACATATCCTTTGTCCCCCAAAGTGCTAAGTCCAAACCATCGACCACTCTCCCCTCTTCTTCCAAACCGACAAAGCCAAGTCTTCGACCCATTTCCCTTCTTCCTCAAAGTCCTACAAAACTAAGCCCTCTTCTAGCTCTGCTCCCACTCGTCCAAAAACTACAAAGCCTCGCTCGACCCCCGACCGACAAAAACCGAAAAGGTTCGGTCACCTTTGCGGCTGGGGTATCGTCTCTCCCGACTCCAACGACACTTACGATAATCCTCTTGCGCACCATTATACAATTTTTGAAATTCAATTTAAATTGGATGTTTTTTTTTTCTCTCTGACCCGAAATCCTAGAAATATGCGATTGGTTTGGATTTCCTTTCAACCAGCTCCATCCCAATGCCATCCGTTCAACTAACACATTCATCATCCTTTCCCATATTAGACTAGGCCGATTTAACAAGGGTTTCTTCCACTATTGTTACCTGCCCTCGAAACATGCCAACGGACTATATTTAAAAAGCCAAAACGGCACCCATTTAATCTCTGACATGCCCTCCAACGTTCTAAAGTGGAAACGTAAATTCATTTATGTCGAGCCTGACGTTTCTTTTCCTTGGGAGAACACTCCCTGGCTCCTCACTTCCCTTCGAGCTCGAAGCTCCATCTTCCGAGGAACTTTACGACCAACGCATCGCTGTCTGGAATTCTAAACTCGTTGCCTCTAACACTCTCCTCGAAAATGATAATTTGCTACACTTTTGTGGACTTCTTACCCACAAGACTTTCTCTCTTCCCACTTTGGAAGTCCTTAACTCTCTTCGAGTTGAGAATGGCCCAGGTAATATTCGACCATCCTGTCTCACACATATATCTGTCTTCTACCATACTCATATGTTGTTACGTTTTGCAGAGATGCCTCATGTTCCCGTGCTTAAGAGAATAGCTCCTCTAAGAAAGTGGGCCCCTGAGGACTCGACCAATCAACCGTCTGAATCGGCCACCTCACATCCCGATTCTTCAACTCCATCTCGTGAGGTCGAGACTCACAACATCTCGACTGGGACGCGCATGGAGGTCGGGCAGATCCCAACTCCTTCCTTTACAACCATCCCCGAACCGCTCGCTACTCAACAGCTCAAAACAGCGGGGCCTGTGCCACCTACTTCCCCTCGATCAGAGCCCGAACAACTTGAACAATCGCCCCCTCATTCTCCTAATCCTCGACTGCTATCTCCGCCCGAACAATCGACCATTCTCATCACGGAGACCACTCCTTCATCCGAGCAAGCGGCACTCGATGAGAATCTGGAGAAGCGTCCTCGTGATGAGGATGTTGAGAGAAAGAAAAACAAACGCCGTCGACTCGTCAATATGGCCGACCTGCCTCTTCCTCCTCTCCCTGCTCCTCTCTCCTTAGCGAAGGCAGTGAGGAAAAGCTATTGTCGTTTTTCAAGACTGCCATTCCTGCTGGCGACCTCGAGGCCAGCAGTTCTAATTTGAGAATTCGAGGTCAACGCCTTGCTCGCTGGCTGGCGCAGGTAACTTCTTATTCGTCCCTACTCGCCTTCTTACACGCTTTATCCCTAGTTTATCTTCGCATAATCATCTTTTCTCCTCTTGTTATATGCAGGGTTTGATCGAGTTAGTGTCTATGGTCGAGCAGACTATGGGCAGTGTCGCTGACTCAATACCTCTGCTCAAGAATGGTGTTGTGCTTTTGTGCAATAAGAATGATGACCTTGTGGTCCGGCACAACGAGCTGCGCGAGGCGCTAGCGGCGTCTAAGCAACAATGTTCGACCCTCGAGAAGAGGAGTGAACAGGCCGAAGCGGAAATTAAAGTCCTCGAGGAGGCTCTCACTGCTAAGGATAACGGGAATAAAGCCCTCGAGGATAACAAGAGATCTGTGGAGGCCTCGCTCGACCGAGCTGTCATCAATAAGACAACACTACTCCCGTCAATAAGACAACACTCCCGATAATCCCAGGCCCTTTTCGCCCACTCAAGTCAGACCTTCACCCTTGCTTGATGTTTTCCGGTAATTCATCTAGTCAGGCCCCTTTCGTCCACATGAGTCGAACCTTCAACCGTTGCTTGATTTCGTTTATTGCTTCGACCTGGGCATTGGATTGAGTGTGATAGAGTTTAGAAAAGAAATGATTAATACTTAGATCTTCACAAAAATATTTAAGCCTTTTCCTTCAATGCCTTCCATTGTCTGTAATAACTGAGTGTATTATCGACTTCCATAAAAAATCTATCATGTTTTGTTAAGTTATCGAGGATAATCGAAGCTCATTTCTTATCAGTCAATCGTCCGAGCATTACACAAAAGAGGTACAAATCCTGCAGTGTTTTAACATACATGGCCAAATATTCTTAAGGTGGTCGTACAAATGATGGTGCATGCGTTATAAAGCTTATGTAGACCCAACCATAAATAAATTAGTTTGAAAGTATCTAAGTTGCCATAGTTATCAAAGTAGCCCTCATGTTGTGCAAGACAAAACCCTCGTAGCCTCTCAAGCCCAAAGAAGGGCATTGTAAAGGGGGTGGATTATCGTCATCCAACATCAACCAAAATAAAATAAAATGTTCAACATCACGAAATAAATCCAAACATATCCCAGTACGTGTTTCACACCCCAGTACAAGTAACAAAACAGGTTGTAAAGAACAATCACGCTGGAGTGCAACCAGGGTACGGGTGTTCATAAAACCCTTGTGCACCCCAAAAGAAATCATCCCCGGCCAACCATTCAATGTCAAACCATTTCATCTTATATTTGGGGTGGAAATCTAAGATTCTCGCCCCGTAATTATCATGATCAATCTGCAAGGAGAATAAAAAATAGTGAAGATAGACATACAAATATTACTTTATCAGGTAGTCCATCATATCATAGTTGCCAGAGCAGACAAAGATGGAGCCAGAGAGAGCGACAGGTGAGTGTGTCCCGCTTACCTGTTCACACATTCGCTGTAGTTCTTTACCAGAGAACCTAGTCGCCAATGCTTCTTTAAGGCCCTACATATTTTTATTAGATGTAACCATAAATATTCGTATCACAATTCCAAAACAAAAGGTTCCGAAACGTAAGAAGTACGGTGACGCAAAAATGATGCTTGGGGTTTTGTACCTCGATAGTGGGTGGAACATCAACTTTAATAATTCTAGTCATCCGTGGAACTTCCCTGGCTGCATCATTTCCATTAATCGCTTCATGCAACATCATGCAAAGCGATTGACTACTCCAGTACCCCAATATGATGCTCACCATTTCCCTTTTGAGAAGAAAAAAGAAAAAAATAAAATAAATGAGTATATCTATAAATTGACACTTGATGCTTCCATGTCATACAAAAATTCATCCATCTATTCTATGACACAAGAGACCCCATAGGCTTATGCTTCCGTGCCTCTCTAAAGCTGCAGTTGATTCATTTCCTAGTCATCAGGGAAACATAAGGCTTTTTGCACTTAAACAGAGTATAACTTGACTTGTATGTTCGTCTTCACAAACCACATTAATAATCTAAATCGATCCAAACTTTTTTATAACCTAAAATGAATTAAATGTATTATAGAAAAAGAAAGAAACAGATCGCATGATGCACATATAATTTCAGTATGGGGGATTGGAAACCGGAACAATTGCAGTTCTCTGATATGTTGGCATGATGTACGAAAAAGAATGTGTTTTGATACAATACACTTGAATAGACTTTCTCCCCACTAGGAATAAGACTCACAGGGACAATGCATAATGCTTTGAAGTTTTACAGTGACATCACGCGCTAAGAGAATTGGTCGAGTGACAAAGCATTGCCATAGGTTTCTTGTGCCACAAAAGATTAATTTGCCCAAGCATAGAACATAATTATTTGAAGCATGCAACTAGAACCATGATAAATAAAACCAACGATACAGGAAAAAATCAATACATTCATTTTACAAATGGAAGATAACAGTTATCACCTCACAAAGTAAATGGTGTCTGTTTTACGTTGCAAAACGTGTCCCAATGCGACGTCTCTCCTGAGATCCTCAACTCTTTCTTGGTCACTTTTTTCAATTGAGTAAGCCTCTAAGACGGCAAGCACTTCCGAAGACGGATCCTTCAAATAAGAAGTTGCGAGAATAAGAAAGATATATTTTATTTGAAGTACTAAGAAAGATACATTTTATTTAATGTACTAGGTTTGTCCCCATGAGAAAAATATTGTAACAGCAAGGAATACCTCAATATGTGCCGTAACAAATGCCTTGTGAAAATCTTCATCGTTTAAAAGGTTCGCAACTAGCTGACCAAGGTGGCGTACAAATCTATCATCTCCAACAGCAAGCTTGAGCACAGAGAAAATATTTTCCACTTGCGACTTAAGCCCTGAAATGTTTTTCACTATGCCAGACATAATCTCAAGGGCATCTCTCTGCATAATAGATAAGAAAAAAATAATAATAAAAAAAAAAAAAAAACTGAACTAACTTACAAGAGAAAAGAACACCATTGTTGTTTCTGTCTATCCCTAAACAAAACAAGATATAAATGACGAAGATCACCTGCGACAGAAAATGAATGACCGAGAAAGATGGATCAGTGTCATCAGACAACGAAACTTTAGCCACTGGGTCTGCAGTATCCACGCTCTGAAAACAGCTCATCAATTCAATCAGGAAGTGTAATAACTACTCAATAATAACCAACCAAGAAAAGGAAACTGGATTGTAGATCCATCCATTTAAAGCAAGCTTTTTTTTTTTTAACACACAAGCACACAAACAATAAACTGCTGAACTGCTTGTTCGTGTTAAAAATTAATGTCAGCTCATACATCACCAAAACAATGTACTAGTATACTGTTAACCCCAGATCATCAATTAATGGCAGCAAATGGGATGAATAAGTAGGCCAAGAATAATAAGATATACATCATAGACGTGAATTAATCAAGTTGAATCCTACTCCTTTCGACTTTTTCGTCTCGACAGAAGCTAATGCCTCGGAAGAGCTTGCTGCCCTCTTAATTCCAAGGAACGGTGAAGAATCAGAACACATCTCTGGAGTTAAATCTTCCTGAAAACCCATGTTGTTTGAAAAATCCCATGGATGACAAATACAATGTAAACCCTTGTTAGCAACTCTCGAAAGAAATCCCATAATTGATACATACGATGAAAAGAATTTCAAAATCGAAACGCACCGCCGACATCTTTCAGGAGGGATTGCTGTTGAAGACGCAAAAGCAACACAGCGCCAATTCGAGGCAAAAATCACCCGAAAAAAAATAAAATGTGTGAAATAAGTTCTAGAGAATGACTAGCTTTTAACTTTAAGTAGTTCGACTTAGTGCATTAGCACATATGTAAATAAAGTATTGTGAATTATTTATATGCATATAATGATTAATGATTTTTCTTTCACTTTTTACAGGCCAAATTTATAATTAAATAAATTGTAATATATATTTTTGTTTTTTTTTTAAATTGCGTTTATTAGATTGGGTGTAATGTATATTTTGAGACGTAATTATTTATTATTTATTTGGGAATTTCAAATATTTTTTTTTATTTTCTAAAAAATAATTTAAATGTAACAACAATAATAACATCTAATCATATTATACGGTCAACACTTTATATGGACAACTGTCAGTAATCAAAAGTTTAAAATGATTTTTGTAATTTGAACTGATTAGTGTGTTGATTATCTAATAATTAAATGAAATGTCAAATAAATCAAAAGTAACGGTTTTTTTGAAGGAAAGTGTAAAATTGCCACGTAAGTATAATTAAATAAGTTTTATTTAATGCATCTGCTAGCAATTATATATATATGGATAAGTTCTGAAGAGTTCTGAAACCATAACCGTCTAGGTTTCTTATGATTACCGAAATATTTAAAAAAAAACACAAAAATAAAAGAACAAATGAATGAAAAAAAAAGATCGTTAACTTATATGAGCTCGATTTGAGAAAAAAAAAGTGTAATTGAAAAATTAAAAAAAAAAAGTGGTATGAATTTTTTTTTGGTTTATGTAGGAAAGTCGAATTTTAGGTTGATTTGTTATAAAATAAAGGTGTTCCCAAATTTTAGCATATTCCCATAATAACTTTTCATAAGATATTGATGATAATTCGAAAAATTGGTATGTATTTCTATTGAAAATTAGAGAAATATTTTGAACAAATATTGGTTAATAAAATTTAAAATTTATAATTTAATTATAGATAATTAGTTTATAAATTTAAACGATAAAGTAACATGATATTTATTGAATAGTCCAAATTTGGGTTTCAAATTTAATAGTCAAATAAGTAATTATTTATAACTTATGAGTCGATATTAACTTGGATGTAAATAAAGTTTAATAAATTACTCAACTACTTAAATTTTTTGGATAGTTTATATAACAATAAATTCATTTTAGTTAATGAAACAATATAAGTTTATAATTATACTTATTATTCACATATTTTTAAATATATGATAAAATTTTACCAAAATAAATATTTTATGGAATCACATTGTAGTCAAATCGAAATTCGGAATAAAAATTTTGAAATGACACTTAGTTTGAAATGAATACAATTTAATTTGTTATCACATATTTGCACCGTACGAGTTGTACACTAATTTTAAATAGACTTGTTTTATCATAACTTAAAATGTCATATAACATTTTCAATAAATTAATATAAGTAAATTATATTACAACTGATTTCATATTTGTTAATTACAAATATCATTTAATTAATAGATATTTTTTAATTTATAAATATCAATGAATATCATTTATCCTCATTGCATGAGATTCATACTAGTTAAAAAAAAAAAAAAAATGCAAAAGATAACAATAAAAGGCCTGGCCCAAATAGCAAAGTACCACCGTGAGAATCAGGTCAGCCCGAACCCGGCCCGGTGAGAAACCAAATATACTTTTAACCTTCCAATACAAATTTGGCCCTGCTTCGGATTTCAGATTTCGCGCTCAATCACCAGTTAATTGTTGTAGTTTTCCTCGTCCTACTGAAGGTAGGGTTCTGTGTTTTCATGCTTTGCCGTCAGGGTTAATTGTTGTAGTTTTTCTCTATTTTTATGAATATTTATTTCACACAATTTTGTTTTTTTTTGGGGGTGATTTTTGCCTCGAATTGGCGCTGTGTTGCTTTTGCGTCTTCAACAGCAATAAGGGTTTGTATTGTATTTGTATTTGTATATCTTTATCAGTAAGTTTTCTTTTGAGAGTTGCTAATAAGGGTTTGTATTGTATTTGTCATCCATGGGATTTGAATGGGTTTCCAGGAAGATTTAACTCCAGAGATGTGTTCTGATTCTTCAAGCTCCCTTGGGATTAAGAGGGCAGCAAGCTCTTCTGAGGCATTAGCTGCTGTCGAGATGAAAAAGTCGAAAGGGGTATGATTCGACTTGATTAATTCACTCTATATCTTATTATTTTTAGACTAGTTATTCATTCATTCCATTCTCTGCCGTTGTTAATTGATGATTGGGGTTTAACTGTATACTAGTACATTGTTCATGTGATGTATGGCTGACATTAATTAATTAACACGAATGAGCAGTTAAGCCGTTTATTGTCTGTGTGCGTGTGTGTTAAAAAAAGCTTGCTTTAAATGAATGGATCTACAGTCGAGTTTCCTTTTCTTGGATGGTTATTATTGAGTAGTTATTGCACTTCCTGATTGAATTGATGAGCTGTTTACAGAGCGTGGATACTGCAGACCCAATCGCTAAGGTTTCGTTGTCCGATTTTGAACTTACGCTTCAAGCTATACAATTCTATCCATCTTTCTCGGTCATTTATACTCTGGCGCTGGTAATCTTCGTCATTTATATCTTGTTTTGTTTAAGGATAGATAGAAACAACAATGGTGTTCTTTCCT
>CACSLK010027752.1:957172-970194 GCA_902706635.1 Striga hermonthica | reverse complement strand
AAAATTTGCTCTTATTTATTTCGAATTTGTTGTAAATATTAATTTATGGACATTACCTAGATATATGATTTGTAGGTATGGGCCAGGAGCCCATTAGGTCTTTAGTCATGTACATTGTATTCCCTTATATATAGGGCTCAAGTGAATGAATAAGATGAGTGTTTTGACGGCGTATCTCTTCTCTCTCTTTCTCTTCTACTACTTTTTCTCTTTTTTTATCTTGTCTATCTTACATATTGACAATCTAGATTACAATACGTTATCAGCACGAGTACTCTACCATCTAAGCGAGCAGCGGTGACATCAAGATGAACGGGCAATCAATGTAAAAATCAAGAATTGATGTATGCCCAAGAAAAGAATCGTGTCTTTTCTGTCAAGGTAACATTCAAGATCTATTGAATATCAATAATAATATATTAATTTCATATATATTGCTTTCGGTTTGGCTGCATATAGAATCATAAGAGTGGAATTGGATTCAGTTTCAATTGTTCATGTCTCCGGCGTAAGTGCAATACTTATAAATTATATTCAATTAATTGATCAAAGCATATGCAAATATCAATTCAGAATTGCGGGTCCCATATTCATTTAAATTTTCTTCTGAAGATTGATTTGCATTATGCCATGTTTCTGATTTATTTAAAGTTCCATTGCCATGTATAAGATGAATTTTTTTTAGTATTTATTAATAGAATGGCCGGTGACATAATTTATTTGCTCAGAACCCGCTATTTGCGAATTTAATGTTTATGGAGAATCATTATATTTTTTATTGATCCATATCAGATAGTCTCTCGCATATTTGTGTTTGCAATGTCTCGGTACAGTACAACATAGTATACCCATAATTTGGAGTTCAATTTATCAAGTCATTGTCATATTATTATATTCCAATTCATCATGACCCTCAAATGTCTCTTGCCTCTACATATATGCTCATATGACATGAAAATTTGTGAAATGATGTTCATAATGTGTTTGATGCATTGGTTGGAAGGCATTATGACTAGAATGTGAAATATTTATTCATCTTCAGCTAATTATGTGAAGCCCTAACAACTATGTGAAATTATTGAAAGACTCTGGGGGTCATTATCTGCTCCAGAATTTTGTTATGTTTTGCAAATTCATAAATTGATGTATTTCAGTTTGTTATGTTCGAAGCCTGCAACTTTCAAAATATAATATGGTTTGATGAGATGAAAGAATTGTGCAATTATGAAAATGATGGAGTATTATTTCAAAAATATATATATATATCCAAATATATAAGATTCGATTGAATACTAGTAGTCCCAGAAGGACACTAATATTAAACAAATATGGATAGAATGATTAAAACAATGCATCGGGTGTCTATAAGATGGAAATCAATATTTCATTTATCTCAGGCCTCAAAATTTGACCGCGCGTCGCAACGCGGCAAAATTAAAATTTATATTTTCCTTAACCAACCTCTACTAACTACTAATAGTGGTGAGCAAGGGTCGATCCCACAGGGAGTGTGAATCAAATTGTGAATTTTCTCGTATTAATTGAAGTTATAAAAAGCGATAAAAAGGGGCGGGGGGGATTTGATTAAAACTAAGATTCTAATGAAATAAATAAAATCTAAACAAATAAATAAAATAAAATAATAAAATAAGAGAAATTTCTAGTTCACGGTTCCGTCTACACCCTCGACTGACTCATTTAATCAATTCTGGTATCAAATCTCATTATCTTATGAAATTACTAGCCCTAGGCAACGACACGGTCTGTTACCCGAATTTTTCCTTATTTTTAATCTAACCGCGAGACGCTCTACGATTAGACCTGACTTCTTGTACAGTCTAGCTTCTTAGATTTAATACAATTAGCCGCTTTACGCACTAGAAAAATAGGCTAGACTAAGTAGTGACGCGTTCGTTCACTTAAATAGGCCGTGTTATCCCGGTAGTTACCATCTTCTGGATACCACTTGCGAATTAGACACATCAAAAATTACGAATTGAAGGCTTAATTCAGGTGTAGATATGTAAAGCCTAATCTAAGTGATGAATCTAAATTCAACTCAACACATCATGGTGAATTATTCAAAATAACACAAACAATTCCAAAAAGATATTGAGATTATCAACCAAAATCAATCAAAACATAGTCAATCTTAGGGTTCGACTTTCCCGGAACTAAAATAAAAATCTAGCCTAACATAATAAATAATAAGAGAAAGAGAATAGAATTATCCTCTTCATGTGCGGATCCGGTCTCCCTCCGCTTTTAATCAGGCTCCTTGCGTTGCTCTGTCCGTGCGTGGCTTTTTCTTCTATTCTTTCCTGCGTGTATCTTCTCCTGGCGGCTACCGCAAAAATAAATCCTAAGGGCTGAGTGGTTGCGATGAAAAAGAATAATCTCTACGTATGTATGCGTGAATATCCCAAAATATATCCCCACTTGAGTAGCTGCCTTTTTTATTTTCCACCAAGCAAATAAATCTTAATAATCTCCCAAATCACTTGAGCATAAAACGGTTGGGCTTTGAGAAATCAATTTCTCATCTCAATTCTTACCCAACTAAATTAATAGCTAGTGGGCTTAATTCCTTCATGCATGACCCAATTTCATGTATGGTTCCGACTGAAATTCTCGTTTAGTGTCACGCCGCTCACGAAAATACTCTAATATTCTAAAATAAATCATAAAAATATCAAAGTAGAAGAATTCATCTAACAAAGAAATAAGTCAAAAGACATATAAGTGCGACAGAATTAAGCATATAAAACTACGCTATTAAATATATAGAATACACACTTTTTACGACCAATCAAATAACTTAGTTTGTGTTACACAAATAAATTATATAAATACATTTGATGATATTTTTGAATCTATATCAACTCCCGAAGAGCAACAAATGACGATTTTATGTTAGAAACTCTTACCTTGAGGGGGAGCAACATATAATTATGAATGTAACTAAAAAGGTTTTCCCTTCAGGGAGAGCGATAAATAAATCTCGAAGATCGAACCCGGAAGGTTAATTATAATCCTGAAAATTCGGCCCTGTTGGCCGGTGCTGTACTCTTTTTCCCTTAACTAAGTTTTTTTTTCATTGGGTTTTACTTAGTGAGGTTTTTAACGAGGCAGCATGTGTAACACATAAATTTGCATATGTTATGTACTCTTTTCCTCGACTGCTTTTTCCTACAGGGTTTTGCAGCGAGATTTTTAACGAGGCATAGACATGATGCGGTAATGTCCAAGGGGGAGTGTTGTAAATATTAATTTATGGACATTACCTAGATATATGATTTGTAGGTATGGGCCAGGAGCCCATTAGGTCTTTAGTCATGTACATTGTATTTCCTTATATATAGGGCTCAAGTGAATGAATAAGATGAATGTTTTGACGGCGTATCTCTTCTCTCTCTTTCTCTTCTACTACTTTTTCTCTTTGTCTATCTTGTCTATCTTACATATTGACAATCTAGATTACAACAGGATTAACATTAATTATTTATGGCATAAATTATTTTTTCACGCTAAGATTTCTGATTTTTTGTGGCTCTATTAACAAAACAACAAGCATTAATTGCAGATACTATAGAATAAATCTCCTTTTTTAATTCTTCATATAAATCTCCACTACAAGAAAATAGAGCTCTAGTGAAGAATTTTTTTGTCACTATGTTGTCACTCTATCTACTGTCACTATATCTACAATTGTTGTCACTATATCTACAATTTGTAGATATAGTGACAACAATTGTAGATATACTGACAGTAGATATAGTGATAACAATTGTAGATATAGTAACAAAAAAATTCTTCACTAGAACACTATTTTTTTGTAGTGCTCCTCTTTCAAGGCTCCATATAAATCATTTATATGATAAAATCTTAACAATATCTTTCTATTTAAATATTTTTCATCAATCACTCTTTTTGGTACCAACGTGCTAAACAACAATTTGTATAAAAGGATATTCACTACCATGATTATTTCTTCACTTCATTCACAGCGTTCAGAGAAAATATATAGATAAATTTTTAGAATACATAGATAATATAATGCCGCCGGTCTGGGATACACTCGATTCCGTGAGTAGGACAAACAAATCTTATTTGCGATTGAAAGTAGTCCGAATAATTGAAACGCATCACGAACGGGAGAGCTGGAACGCATTCCATATACTGTTTCATGATGAACAGGTATACATTTTCATTAGTAATATCAAAATTATTTCTAATATATTTATATTATGAATTTCATTGTTCTTCCATGTCCTTGAAGGTTATTATTTCTAATATATTTATTATTTTATTAATTTTATTATGTTTTATTGTCATTCCATGACGTTGAATTATGAATTTTAGTGTTATTATATTTGTTATCGTGATATTACGTCTCTCATTCGTTTGGATTAAGTAATATTTACACGCTTGAATTATTGAGTTCCAATTGTTGTTTAAAATAAAATATCGAATTATTTTTTTTCTTTTATGTGCTTAAAAAAAATATTAGGCTTAATCAATTAATCAACTAATTAAATAACATAATAATACATTTGGGAGATTCATTTTTATAAATTGTTTCTATAATTAATTAATTGTGTTTCTATAAATTGTGTTTCTATAATCAATTAATATTTTATGCGTGTATAAATTTTTGTTTCTATAATAAATTGGATTAATTAACTGTGTTTCTATAAAAATTAAACATGTTTCTACATATCTATTAAAACTTTCTCTCTCTCTCTCTCTCTCTCTCTCTCTCTCTCTATATATATATATATATAATTGTTTAGTATAAAAAATATATTTTAAAAACTCTATAAATTGCCAATGATTGTAAAACGGAAATCATATCTTCCATGTCGGAAAATTAAATCAAAAAACAATACTAATTTGTTCAGGTATCGAAAATTAAATTAAAAAAACAATACTAATACGTACAGTAAAAGGAAATTAAATCAATACGAACCAAATGCATATATGCGTTTTTTTTGCTTAATTCAACACATTTTATACTTTTGCAGATTTAATACAAAAATAGTTTATATCTTCTACGCGATAAAATACAAATGTACAAATCCATAAGATACATTTTGTGGCCGCATATTATGCAATTATTTTGGAGTCTGCCAACAAAAAATAGAAATTATATTTCAATTCATCAATTAATTAAAGTTGGACGTAAAGATTAGTATTTACATTCCTATAAAATACCCAAAATCCTGCACCATCCAATTTTTATTCCCTTTCAATAAGTTTATAATTAAAACCCACTCTCAACAATTAAATTAATTGAAATTAATATATATTAATTGATTCATATATATATAAATAACATATTTTATCAATTTCTCCAATTCCTGTCCATAAAAATAAAACGCATAGAACTTTCAGAAAATATTAAAAAAAATGAGAGAGTTATTTGATACACTCCATGCTGTTAATAAGCAATTCTAATTATTGAGATAAAATTTGACGTGGAATCCAATAATTTTTTTGAGATCATCTTTCAAGATCGTGAGGTAGTATTTTGATTTGCTATATATGTATTACTAACTTACGTATTTTTTGAATTTAACTTATTTTGTATAACTTCATATTGTAGGGTGCACAAATAACTGCCATTATACGTTTTGCGCATATGTGTGCATTTCGGGGTGTATTTAAGCAATGCGATATATATGCACTCAGGAGGTTTTTAATAATGTATAATTTTTTGCCAATGACGATTTTATGTTTACTTTATAAATGTCATACGTGTTATAACAACTTATTAATAAATGACTTTTAATTATTTAAATTTTTCCAAAACATGTACTAGCCCGTGCATCGCACGGGTTACATACTAGTATTGTTAAAATAAAATGTAAAAAAAGTTTTAAGAAAACAAGCCGGCCGTGGGATACACACACACTAGTCATATAGTATACATAAAATTTGGCCAAAATAAAAGGTCTGGCCCAAACAGCAAACTAGCGTCGGGTCAGCCCGGGGTTCGGCCCAATGGAGAGACCCAATCTCTTCTGAGAAATTTACTCCCTTTAACATTCATTGGCTAAATAATATCAAATTTACTACTCTGCAATTTTTTTATCAAGATTACGTACTTTAATAACTAAAATAATATTTAATAGCTCAGGCGGTTAATTATGGCCTAACCAACCATTAAGTGAGATCAAATATATTTAATTAAGGACAATAATCTAGTCAGTTTCAAAAAGAAATCAGATTTGAGATTCTCTCTCCATATCGTATAGCAAAACTTATTCTAACAAAAAAAAGTTCATCTCTCATAAACCCAATCTCCGGCTGATATCTACAGCCGTATGAAACAGAATACTTGGCCATACGGATCGGACGACCGCCTTTTCACATCCCTCCCCTTCATCTGGAAAACTCCCGGCGGACCCGTCGGCCCCGTCAAAACCCTCTCAACAACCACCACTCCCTATTCTCCATGAGAGCTCAATCGCCGCCTCCAGCGGCAAGCCCCGATTTCACCGCGCGTTCAGAAAATCAAACAAAAAAAGGTGCTTGACGACACCAAGAAGAAGAAGTTCATGAAATGACGACAGTGAGGTGGACTCTGATATACCAAAAATTGACCCAAAAAATTGTAAGCGTCGATGAGATCAATCACCAGGAGTAGTAAACATATACACAAATTATACGTTAGTTATACACAATCTATATTGTGTTGTTTTTTGAAGGTGCTCAAAATTGTTGGTTGAACTTTATAACGTCATGTAAAGTTGAAATTTGTTTGAATTGTTAAGTTCTATGTTCAATTCAATGCCATGTAAAGTAGACATATGTTGTTTATCTAATGTTTATCTATATTCGATTTGAATTTTATATTCATTCAGAATTATGTATTATGTTTTATACAGTTTCAGTGTTGTTTATATGTTGTTTATCTTATGTATAACTATACAGTTATAATTAGAGAAATATCAGATCATGTTTATCTTTGTTTATATGTTGTTTATCTTATGTATAACTATACAGTTAATATTAGAAAAATATCAAATCATGTTTATCTGATGTATATATACAGTATAACTGAACATGTATTTCGTGGTTATGAAACAATAGTCAGTATATATACAGTATATCTGAATTTTTTTAACTTCAATGGTTTTGGCTCAACGGCTAATTTCACGATCTTTTTTCACAAACAACACCTACGTTTTTTTATCAGCTTATCGGTTTTTTTTTTTCGAACTGTAATAACTTGTTGAACCATAAATCCCGTTTCGAAATTTGAAATCGTGATTACCTAATTATAGGTGTCAAAATCGGCTTGTTCATTCCTTTCTTTTTTTTTTCTTTTTTTTTTTGGTAACTTCTGTTTCTAATGCGTTAATTTCGGCTTCTTTATTGCCATGACAATATATGGAGAGAGGAAACGGATGAGGTGATATAACTCATATGTCGTAGATATGAAAAACAAATCACATCCTAATCCTATTTTAATTAATGTTTGAAATCACATCCTAATCCTATTTTAATTAATGTTTGAAGGGGGCTTATGTATGTAATTTTCCCATCTATTTAACCTTCCAAACAGTTTTGGGATAGGGTTCACGATTTGCTCGAAGTCACGATTTCCAAACCTAATCGGGTCTGTTTCGGATTGAAGGTTCACGCTCATCTCTGACGATTTGCTCATCCTACTGAAGGTAGGGTTATGTGTTCTCTTATTTTGCCGTCAGGTTAATTGTTGTAGTTTTTCTCTGTTTTTATGAATATTTATTTCACACAAATTTGTTTTTTTTTTTGGGTGATTTTTTCCTCGAATTGGCGCTGTGTTGCTTTTGCGTCTTCAACCGCAATCCCTCCAGAAAGATGTTGGCGGTACGCTTTGATTTTGTGTCCTTTTCATTTTATTTTTCATCCATGGGATTTCTTTTGACAGTTGCTGATATGGGTTTTCAATCGAAATGTGTTTTCAGGAAGATTCAACTCTTGTGATGTGTTCTGATTTTTCACCATTCCTTGGAATTAAGAGGGCAGCAAGCTCCATAGCATTAGCTGCTGTCGAGATGAAAAAGTCGAAAGGGGTATGATTCGACTTGATTAATTCTTCTATATCTTATTATTTTTAGACTAGTTATTCATTCATTCCATTCTCTGCCGTTGTTAATTGATGATTGGGGTTTAACTGTATACTAGTAAATTGTTCCTGTGATGTATGGCTGACATTAATTAATATGAATGAGCAATTAAGCCGTTCATTGTTTGTGTGCGGGTGTGTTAAAAAAAAGCTTGCTTTAAATGAATGGATCTACAGTCGAGTTTCCTTTTCTTGGATGGTTATTATTGAGTAGTTATTGCACTTCCTGATTGAATTGATGAGCTGTTTACAGAGCGTGGATACTGCAGACCCAATCGCTAAGGTTTCTTTGTCTGATTTTGGATATACGCCTCTAACTGTACAATTCTATCCATCTTTCTCCGTCATTTATTCTCTGGCGCAGGTAATCTTCGTCATTTATATCTTGTTTTGTTAAGGATAGACAGAAACAACAATGGTGTTCTTTCCTGTTGTAAATAAACTCTCTCTCTCCCTCTCTCTCTCTCTCTCTCTCTCTCTCTCTTTCTCTCTCTCTCTCTCTCTTTTCTTATACTGCAGAAACACAGCCTTGAATATATGGTTGGCATGGTGAAAAACATCTCAAGGCTGAAGTCGCAAGTGGAAAATATTTTCTTTGCGCTGAAGCTTGCTGTTGGAGATGATCGATTTGTAGACCATCTTGGTCAGCTAATGCTGGACCTTTTAAACGATGAAGCATTTCACGAGGCATTTGTCGGGTTACATATTGAGGTATTCTGTGCAGTTACAATATTTTTTTCGTGGGGACAAACCTAGTACTTCAAATAAAATATATCATTCTTATTTGAAGGGTCCGTATCCGTATCCGTATGTGCTCGCCCTTGTAGAGGCTTACTCAATGACAAAAAGTGACCTAGAGCGAGTTGAGTGTCTCAGGAGAGACGCCGCATTGGGATTCGTTTTGCAACGCAAAACAGATGCCATTTGCTTTATGAGGTGATAATTGATATCTTCCATTTGTAAAATGAATATATTGAATTTTTTTCCTGTATTGTTGGTTTTATTTATCATGGTTCTAGTTGTATACTTCAAATAATTACGTTCTGTGCTTGGGCAAATTAATCTTTTGTGGCACAAGAAACCTATGGCAATAATGCTTTGACACCCGGCCAATTCTCTTAGCGTATGATGTCACTTTAAAACCCACCGATTTTTCTTCAAAGCGTTATGCAATTTCCCTGTGAGTTTTAGCTTCCTAGTGGGGGAGAAAGTCTCTTGATTGAGCCGCATGTTCAAGTGTATCAAAATTACATTCTTTGTCGTATGTAATGCCAACATATCAGAGAACTTCACTTGTTCCGGTTTCGAATCCGCCGTGCTGAAATTATATGTGCATGATGCGATCCGTTTTTTTTCTTTCTTTTTCTAATCCATTTAATTCAGTTTAGTTTATAAAAAGTTTGGATTTATTTAGATAATTAACGTGGTTTGTGAACACGGACATACAAGTCAAGATATACTCTATAAGTCCAACAAGCCTTATGTTTCCCTGATGACAGAAGCATAAGGCTATGGGGTCTCTTGTGTGATAGAATAGCCGGCTGCATTTTTGTATGACATGGATGCATCAAGTGTCAGTTTATAGATGTGCTCATTTATTTCTCTTTATTTTTTCTTCTCAAAGTGAAATGTTGAGCATCATATTGGGGTACTGGAGTAGCCCAGAGTTTTGCCTGAAGTTGCGTCGAGCGATTAATAGAAATGATGCAGCCAGGGAAGTTCCACTGGTGACTAGAATTATTAAAGTTGATGTTCCACCCTCTATTGAGGTACAAAACCCCAAGCATCATTTTTTCACCCCGTATTTTTTACGTTTAGGAACCTTTTGTTTAGGAATTGTGATACGAATATTTATGGTTATATCTAATAAAAATATGTAGGGCCTTAAAGAAGCATTGGCGACTAGGTTCAATGGTGATAAACTTCAGAGTATGTGTGAACTGGTAAGCGAGACACATTCACCTATCTCCGTCTCTCTGTGGCATCTATGGTGCAGTATGTAATATTTGTATGTCCATCTTCACTATTTTTTATTCCGTCTCTCCTTGCAGATAGATCGTGATAAAGATTTTTACGAGGTAAGCATCCTATCGTACGACCCCACAAATACGATAAAATGGTTCGACATTGAATGGTTTGACGAGGAGGAATTCTATATTGGTGTATGCGGTCACGATGAACACCCGCACCCTGGTTGCAGTCCAGTTTGATTGTTCTTTCCAACCAGCTACTTGTACTGGGATATGTTTAGATTTATTTTGTCACTTGTACTGGGATATGTTTAGATTTATTTTGTCACTTGTACTGGGATATGTTTAGATTTATTTTGTGATGTTGAACGCTTTATTTTATTTTGTTGATGTTGGACGACGATAATCCCTCTCAATTACATCTCCATTACAATTAAATTAGTGTTGTTAAATTAAACGAGTCTGGCACGACTCGACTCGAGCTCGGCTTGTTATGACTTGAGTTCGGCTCGAGACGAGCCGAGCTCAAGTTCATTTAAAGCTAGTTTGGTCAACGAGCTTGGCTCGTTAAGGCTCGAAAATAGTATTTTTAGATAATTTTTTTTTTTTGTAATTTTGGCTCGTTGAACCTCGAGATCGACTTGTGAAGGCTCGCAATAGGCTTGTTATTGAGTTGAGCTTTATTTCAGGTTCCTTTATAGGTCTAATTACTATGCCCTTCTTTAGACTTAGAGGGGTGAAGTAGCACACCGGAAAGTTGAAAGTTTATGTACTCATTCATGACTCATTTACCATTGTAATGTACGAAGATCTTCAATGGATATCCATCTTTTTCTTTTTTAAAAAAAAAAGAAACACTAATGAAAAAATATACGTTTAATATACGTAGTAACATGATGCGATTTTAAAAATAAACAAAAAGAAGTTCGACAAGAACAAAAAATTACTTGGTTTGACGAAATATGTTTTCAGGTTGCTGGTATTTGCAAATAGTTATAAGCTTGAAACTCAAACTCATTTTATTTCCTACTAGTATGTATCCCTGCGATTCACTGACCATATATATTTTAGAAAAAATTATAAATCGAAGGCTTCTCAATAAGTTGTAATACATATGACATTGTGAAATAATCCTAAATTCTTTGCTAGTAATAAGTCATATATTTTTAAAAACATTTTTGTAACATTATTACTTTGATTACCGAGTAATTCATTGTCCCCACAAACTAGTATTTTCAATTCCTCCTATTAGTTACACGTGAAACATCGACATATAATTGGTTGTGACTAAAAAACGGGTTCTTCAACAAAAACCCAACATGCGATAGACTGGTATGAAATTATATGCATTTTTGTATTTTCGTGTAAGCTTTTTTTTTATCGTATGAGTTTGATTGAATATTTATAAGACTCATATTTGTGTCTACGCAAAAAAATATGATATAAATAATATTTCCTGATGTGGTAAATGTCATAGATTTTGTTTGTTCGGATGATACCATAAAGAAAAAAAAAAAATTCTACCGCGAAATTCTTGATACCATAAAGAAAAAAAAATCATTAAAAACCTCTGATTTAATTAGTATGATGTAGTTGAATAAAAATGAATATTATGGCAGTATTAAAACAATTGTTACCATGAATAGTGGATTGTGTGTTTATTATCTCTTCTATTTTCTTAGTCTCGTTTAATGACCAATTTAATTCCAATATTTGGAATAATTTGAAATGTAATCTTTGAGAAAAAAAATTATAAACGATTATTTGGATTACAACTATTCCATAGATGAAAAAAAAGTTATTACGTTCAAATAAGATATTTATTTATACAAATATAAAAACTTGTAAAAAAAATTCTAAAGATTGCTTTTTATATTTATATTTTTTATTATAGCATTCTAACTTTAAAATAATGTCACCATGATTAGTGGACCTTTTGTTTATTTCTTTTATTTTCTTAGTCTATTTCTGCGGCCAATTCAATTCTATTTTTTGGAGTAAATATAATATATAATTTTTAAAATGAATTTGTTATGTATAAAAGAGATTTAGATTCTATCTATTGCCTAACAATATAAAAAAATGTCACATTCAAATCCCCCTATATATTAATACAGAACGCGCTGAGCATACGTGGCTGATTCTGGTGCTTCGAAATCCTATGTGGCAAAATTACATGCTTCGTTATTAGGCTTGGATAAATTTTAATTTAATTCCAAACCAAAAATAATTAGGTTCGGATTACCATAAATATGTTGATTATTTATGGTCATGTTACATGTATTAATTGTATTTTAATATCATTCCTTATTATAACTATTGAATTGTATATATATATTTTAAAAGTTAATAACTTTTGTATTTTTTATCAGTTTTACATATGTAATATATCAAATTAATCTTCTTTTGATGAGCTTCGATTTAACATCCATATTGTATGCATAAAAAAATAATTTATATTTATTTTTATAACAATAATAAAATTATTTTTAATATTAATTAGAAAAATAAAATTATTTATCAACTAATATATTTATATTTCAAGTAGTTATATGATATAAATTATAACAACTAATACAATATAATACATGTAAGTCATAAGTAACACATATCATTCTAAAATATATAGTAATATATTTTTTTGGTAAAAATATAATTTAGTTTTCTCATTAATTTTAAAATTTAAGAATAATTTTTTAACAAACACCCGTGTAATACACGGGTGTTGTACTAGTAGGAGATTTATTTATGAATAAAAACAATTGTTAATCAGATTTCCATAAAAATTACATTTTATATAGAGATGTCAAAACGGGCTGGCAGAACGGGGCGGGTCGGCCCGCCATCTTGGCGGGCTGCAAAATGGCCAGCCCGGCCCACCCCCGCCATGGGCTGCGGGCTCGGTGGGCTGGCCCGCCCATTTACAAAAAAAAAAA
>CACSLK010027752.1:945089-957161 GCA_902706635.1 Striga hermonthica | reverse complement strand
AAAAAAAAAAAACTTAAAAATTAATTTTATTTCATTAAAAAAAAAAACCTTACTTAAGCATACAATTGAATAATCACAACAATAACTTATGTAAATAAATGCACAATAATCTTACTTAACATTGAAAATCAAAACCAAAGTCCATTCATTTAATTCAAATCCAAACAAAAAATAAGCCCCGTTTTTTCTCTATTGCTATTTTTTTATTATTTGTTCAATTTGTTTTGTACTTTTGTTATTTAATTAGTTGTTATTTTTATTGTGACTTAAATGGAAAAAAAAATACATTAACATTAACATTAATACATTATACATTCATAATTACAATTTACATGTATATTTTTTTTTTTTCTGTTAAGACGGGCCAGCCCGCGGCCCGCGCGGGCTGGCCCGTTTAGGCCCGCTCCCAATCGGGCCTCTAATATCCCATCCCAACCCACTCTTTTGGTGGGGCGGGGCGGGCTGGCCCGTGGGCCCAAGCCCGTTTTGACATCTCTAACTTTATATTTATATATTTTATTATATTTTTTTTTTCAAGAACGATAGAGGATATTATAACACAAAATGTACAAAATTACAGATCCGAGAGTCAACTGACTCTAATAAGGAGAGGCACTACATCCAGTGCTCTAAACAAAAATGACCACCTGACAATCCTGCAAACCCAAACTAAACCAATCTAAACAACAATCCCAACAATACCAAGCACATACTATGGCCAGTAGAACTCTGAAACCCATAGTATTGCAAATGAAATGAGACCAAAGCACAAACTAATCAAGCTAGCAGATCAAATCTACAAACAAAAGAAAGAACCCACAAAAAGGCCAGAGAAAAGATGAAGAAGGGTCCACTGAACCAGGGCAAGGACCTAGACACCTCTACATTGTTTCTCAGCTTGGTTCCTTCCTTCTATTGGCATACTCCTGCCATTCCCTTGTTGCTATTCTGATAATACAAGTGGCAGGCATCCACTCTTTCTTAAAGACCCTGAGATTCCGGGCCTTCCAGAGCCACCACAATAAGTACGTGGTGAGCTCAATTCTAGCTTCTGCAACTTCCAGTCTACCCACAGAGCAAACATCTCCCCACCATGTCTTGAATTTTGTATGCTCTCTTTGCCCCAGCTCCCATTGAACAGGTGCAGCTTGCCAGACTTCTTTAGCCCTTTTGCAGTGAAGAAACACATGCTCAACTGTTTCATACTCCTCCCCACAAGATTGGCATATCCCATCCACCAGCAGGCCTCTTTTTCTTAATAATGTTTTAACCGGAAGTGCATCTGAAAAGCACTTCCAGATAAAGTGCTTCAATTTGCCTCTGACCTTAAGTCTCCATGTTCTGGTTCTAATCTTCCTGAGACTGCCAGCAGATTTACTCCCCTCTGCAACATCTAAGCTTCTGAATTTATCCTCTACTAGTTTGGAGTAGGCTCTGGACACTGAGAAATCAACTTTTGCATCTTGGTTCCAAACCCATCTATCCTTCTTAATTGGATCCAAAGTTTTGATTTGAAGAATTTTATCACTGTCATTGGCATTGAATAACAATCTAACTAAATCTGTGTTCCATTTTCTGCCTCCATCTTCAAGTAATTCCCAGACCCATTGAAACTCATGAGAGTTATTTGCAGTTGAAGCTTGAGGAATACCTGAGACTGTGTTGGGAATCCAGGGATCAAGCCATATTTTTGTGGTTAAGCCATCACCAATTTGCACCCTGAAACATCCCTTATACTTTGTCTTTACCGCCATCCAGGTTGACCATAGCCATGATGCACTCTGAGTCACTCCAGCATTTATAATGCTCCCAGAGGGAAAGTACTTTCCTTTCAAGAATTTGCTGATTAGAAGATTGGGCATGGTGATAATTCTCCAGACCTGTTTCAGAATAAGAGCCTCATTAAAGAGGTTAAGGTCATGAAAACCAAGTCCCCCCAACACTTTAGGCATAGTAAGAAGTTGCCATGATTTCCAATGAATACCAGCTGCTTGATCACATCCACTGCTCCACCAGAATTTTGCACAGATGCTTGCAATTTCACCACTTACTGATTTAGGCAATACAAAACTGGACATTGTGAAAATTGGTAATGCACTGAGCACTGAGTTCATCAACACCTCTTTGCCAGCTGGTGATAGAAAGTTGTTCTTCCAGCTTGAGACTCTCTTTCTGACAGCTTCAACCACAAAATTGAATGTCTGCTTCTTTGTTCTGCCTATACCCAAGGGCAGTCCCAAATACTTTGCTGACCTCTGCACCTGGACTCCTTGAAGCATTTGGCAGATTTCAGCCTGCAGTTCTTCAGACACATTTTTGCTAAAAAATACAGAGGACTTCAACAGATTTACTTTTTGCCCTGTGAACTTGTGGTAGCAATTCAAAATTCTTAACACAGCTGCAATGGAATCAACATCAGCTCCACAAAATAATAAGGAGTCATCAGCAAACAGTAAATGAGACAAAGGAATCCCTCCCCTTGCTATCTTGACACCTTTCAGACAACCCTCATTCACTTCTCTCTTAATCAGAACAGAAAATAACTCAGAGGCCAAAATGAAAAGGTAGGGAGATAGGGGATCTCCTTGCCTTATCCCTCTAGAAGCACTAAAATACCCACAAATTTCCCCATTGATATTCATAGAGAAGGAAGAGGAAGTGACACATCTCATGATCCATTTAACAAAAGCCCCATGAAACCCAAATTTAAGCAAGATTTTTTGAAGACAGCTCCACTCTAGCCTATCATAGGCTTTCATCATATCAAGCTTAAGGGCTAGATATCCCTTTTTACCAGATCTATGCCTATTCAAAAAATGCAGCACCTCATGAGCCATGATTACATTGTCAAGCAGCTGCCTCTTAGGGACATAGGCAGCTTGATTCTCACTGATACACAGATGCATGATAGGTTTTAATCTAGAGGCAAGAATTTTAGAAATGATTTTATAAGCAATCTCACACAAGCTGATAGGCCTAAAATCACTCAAAGATGTAGGGTTGAGACATTTGGGGATTAAGGTAATGATGGTATGGTTCCAACTTTTAAGAAGCATGCTGGATTCAAAAAAGCTGATAACAGCCCTACACAAATCAATTTTTATAATTGGCCAAAAAAACTGAAAGAAAAGGGGAGACATACCAGAGGCACCAGGAGCTTTTTCAGGGCTCATGCTAAACAAAGCAGCTTGGATTTCCTCCTCATCCACCGGGGCCACAAGATTCTGATTGATTGAAGAAGAGATAACATTGGGAATAAGTTGAAGAATTTCACTATCATCCGAGCTGCCTTCAGAAGAGAAAAGATTTTTATAGAAAGTACAGGCTTGCTTCTGAATCTCCTCTCTGGTATCACACACTCTGCCACTTTCATCAACAAGTCTGGTTATGGCATTGCACTTCCTTCTTTGCATGGTTAAAGCATGGAAGAATTTTGTATTCTGTTCTCCTTCTCTGAGCCACAGGTTCCTAGACTTTTGCTTCCAGTATGATTCTTCCTCACATTGAGCATTATTCAACTCTTCTTGCAATTTATCCCAATTTTCCCAGTCTTTACCATCACTTTGCATCCTCATTTCTTCCAACTGAGAGGTGATTTGTTCTATCTTTTTAGCACTATTGGACTTGAAGTTCTTGCTCCATTTAAGAAGAGCCATTCTTGTGCATTTGATCTTTTCTTGGAACTTAAACATAGGCGTGCCATAACACAGAGAGTTCCAAGCCTGGTGCACTACTTCTTGCACCTCCTCTCTATTGGTCCATCTCTTATCAAATTGGAACCTTGGTCTTTTATAACTTTGCCCATCTGAATTCTGGATTAACACCATTAAGCCATGGTCAGAGGCTGATTTGAAGCAGTTGAGCAGAGTGGCATTTGGATTGGCAGAGGCCCAATGGTAAGACCCAAAAACTCTGTCTAGCCTCTCTTCAATGAAATTCTCATGGGATCTGTTGTTAGACCATGTGAATTGATGCCCAGTGATCCCAACTTCTACCATCTCCATCTGACAAATGAAATCATGAAAGCTCTTCATCTCCTCTATATTCTTGTCTCTGCCTCCTCTTTTTTCACAACTAGCAACAATAGCATTCCAGTCTCCCCCAATCATCCACTCTTTACCCCACTTAACTCTGGCATCTAACAGAACTTTCCATTGCTGCTCTCTCTTGACCCTGTCAGTGCTCAAATAAACAAAAACTAGCCACAAGGATCCCCCACCATCACTCTTTTCAACTTCAACTTCCAGACAAAAGGAGTGACTGATGATCTGCAAAATCTTCTGGCTTCTGTCCCACAAAAGAACCAGACCTCCACTAAGGCCTGAAGGCTCAAAAGAAAACCACCTATCTCTAAACCCTAATTTATTACAAACAGTCTTAACAAAGTCTTTTTTCTTCTTAGATTCAGAAAGAAAGATAAAACTTGGGTGGTGGACTCTGATTGAGTCCTTCAGCTGGGAAACTGTAGAGGGCCCACCCAGCCCTCTACAGTTCCACAATATCATCTTCATTTATTCACTTGGGGCCACTTTAGGCTGGCTTCCTCCACCTCTTCAGTAGTGATTCTAGCTTTCTTCTGCCTCAGAATATCTCCCTCATCATCTTTGGTATCTTTTTCTTCACTCGTAGATACCACTCTGCTTCTCTTAAGATGGCCATTATCCAGCAGCTGCATTTGATCTTCTTGATTTTCCAGCAGTCTTTCCTCAAGGACTTTTGATCTTTTCCAGCTTTTGGCTTTATGAGCTTTTTTACTGCCACCTAGCTCATGCTCCCCTTCAGGGTTATTTTGAGGGCTGCTAGTAGTGCCCTCATTTAGCAAAGAGTCCTCAGATGTTGGATCTTTTAAGATCTTCAGATGATCATCAACTTTGTCACTGGTTTCAGCTTCATTTATTTGGGGTATCATCTCCTGATCATTAATCTCATTATCATAATTCGCTTCCTTCTGCACTTCATTTATCTTACTGCCACTGTCTTTAACTGCTACTTCATCTGCCACATTATTCACTCCTCCTGTGACCTCCCATTCCTTGGATTGACTAAGGGAATTAACAAGATGCTCACCAATCCCTGGACTGACCACAGCAGGAGACTGGAGAATAGGGTTGCTAGATTGGCTGGATCTCATTGGACCCCCCACATCGGAGGCTCTCATCCATTCACCGTATTGCCCATCCTTAAAGCATCCATCTTTAATATCAGTCATTCTCTTATTACAAGACCGATCTAAATGGCCCACCTTGCCACAGTAAAAGCACAGACTGACTAGCCTTTCATATTGGAATGAGATTAACACTTGCTGAGTCTGCAACTTCATATTGATACAACGGGGAAGCGGATTGCTAATATCCACTGTGACAAGAAGTCGAATAAAACTGCCTCTTCGCCCATCAGCTTTGACAACCACCACATTAATCACTTCTTTGAAAATCTTCCCAACTTTAAGTCCCACATCTGCACTCAGCCAATCCAGCGGGATATTTCCAACTTGAACCCACAAATTTAACTCATTGAAGATTTGGTGGGCTGAGTTCAAACCTGCCACCCACTCTTTTAATATCAGGTATTGATTGTCAAAGATCCAGTTAACCCCTGCTGCTACTTTTTTCTTGTCCTCTTGGTTTCCAAAAATAAATTGGAAATAGTTATGGCTAAGCTCACGAACTTCCATCGGCTGTTTAATCTGCCAGATTTGGCCCATGGTATTTCTGATGCCAATAAGACTAGCTTTACGATCCCCAACAATTTTTCCGAACAGGCTTCTGCTGCATTCTTCAGCACTAACTTTGATGTCCGCTACTTCCAGCTCTATCATACCATTTTCCGACCCTGCAAGCTCAATATTCTTCAACCTATTCCCAAGTTCCTCTGCTAGATTCTCAGAATTTGCGGCTCTGGGGGAATCGGAATCCATCGGCAACTTGAGCAAGAACCCTAAGAAAACCCTAACAAGAAAACAAAGAAGGAGTCAACTAGAGGAAGAAAACAACAAGAGAAAGCTAGGAACCTTAGAATGCAAATTGGAACTCAAACAAGAGAGAATCGAAAACCCCCATCAGAGAGAATATCGGCTCCCATCAGAGAGATTTTTTTATCTAAAATTAGAATTATATATTTTATTATAGAGTTCTCATTTTTAGTCCAAAACAATTAATATGAATAATCGTGTGTATCAAATTTTATTAAAAAGAAAAAAAAAGTTATAATACTAATAAAACTTGATTTGTGAATATCTAAAAGATGTTTCACCACAAAAATCGTGATACAGTTAGACATGGCCAAAATCCGGGCCGAAGGGTTGGGTATGGCAGACCCTGAACCGGCACGGCTTAGGTCCGTGCCGGGACCCGGCGGGCCGGGCCGGGCCCGGGCCGGGTCTTGACCCGTCCTAATAAAAAAAGAAAAAAAAAAGAAAAATTCAAAAGAACTATACATTTTTTGTCGTGTCGGCCCTGACCCGACTCGGACTCGGCCCGGCCCGACGGGCCGGGGTTGAAAAATCCCGACCCGGGATTGGCCCTTATGAAATCCGAGTCGGGCCCGGACCCGTGGTCAACGGGTTTGACTGGGTTGGGTCCATGCTGGGTCCAGGTTGGGTCGGCGGGCCGGTTGGCCATGTCTAGATACAAGAATAAAAAAAACGATCATTGAAAAATATAATTTAGTTTGTATGTTTTGTAGTTGAAAATGATTAATATTAATAGCAAACGGCTTATTATGGTAGGAAAATAGAACAAATATAAAAAAATATATTTATTTATATGAATAAAAAAAATGTTTTTATTAACAATGAATTTGTGTAAATTAATTTTTATAAAGAAAAAGATGAAATACACAAATTTAATGAGATTTGTGTATATCTAAAGGAATCTTGTACCACAAAAACGTGTTACTATAAAAATATTGGCTTACCTTAAAAATATGATTTTGACTGTTAGAATATCACTTGTGAGTTGTCCCACATCGTTTATACATGGAAAATAGACCCACCTTATAAGTCTAATGGGCTACTCCTCCTTCCACCAATTGGTTTTGGGATGGAACCCCATTTGGGCTTCATATGGATTTTTCCCGTTCATGGTGCGCTTCATGTTAGTGGGACCGCACCGTTTTCTCCTGTTTCTTTCATGGTATCAGAGACAGGTTCTATTGGGACCGTGCGATGACGTACCCGTTTATGGGAGTCTGCTTCCCCACGTACCCGTTTATGGGAGTCTACTAGAAAGTCTGCTTCTAGTAGGCTTGGGGCGCCCAGTTGGGCTTGGGCTTCCAAAGGACTCACAAGTGAGGGGGCGTGTTAGAATATCACTTGTGAGTTGTCCCACATCGTTTATACATGGAAAATAGACCCACCTTATAAGTCTAATGGGCTACTCCTCCTTCCACCAATTGGTTTTGGGATGGAACTTCTAGTAGGCTTGGGGCGCCCAGTTGGGTTTGGGCTTTTCTCTCTCATGGTGCGCTTCATGTTAGTGGGCCCGCACCCGTTTTTCCCCCAGTTTCTCACATGGTATCAGAGCTCGGTTCTATTGGGACCGTGCGATGACGTACCCGTTTATGGGAGTCTGCTTCCCCACGTACCCGTTTATGGAAGTCTACTAGAAAGTCTGCTTCTAGTAGGCTTGGGGCGCCCAGTTGGGCTTGGGCTTCCGAAGGACTCACAAGTGAGGGGGCATGTTAAAATATCACTTGTGAGTTGTCCCACATCGTTTATACATGGAAAATAGACCCACCTTATAAGTCTAATGGGCTACTCCTCCTTCCACCAATTGGTTTTGGGATGGAACCCCATTTAGGCTTCATATGAGTTTTTCCCGTTCATGGTGCGCTTAATGTTAGTGGGACCGCACCGTTTTCCCCTGTTTCTTTCATTGACAAAATCAAGTACAAACAAAATCCATTTTTTCATGGCTGCTTTCTCTCATGCAATTAATGTTTTTTTTTTCAGTGTGTATAAAACGTGTGATAATTTTTATTGAGAAGTTCATTAGTTATTTTGGCCCATAGGGATTCCGAGTTTGTGATTTCTTCGAAGTTGCTTACTCGGTTGGTCGGGGCGTTGAGCTCTACCGGGATCATTGCCTCAGACCCGTATGCCAAGAAAAATGGGGTTTTTCCTGTCGACGACGGGGCTGTCGTCAATAAGGCCACAACGCTCCCGATAATTCCAAGCCCCTTTCGCCCACTCGAGTCGGACCTTCAACCCTTTCTTGATGTTTTTCGGTAATTCACCTGGTCGGCCCCTTTCGTCCACACGAGTCGGACCTTCAACCCTTGCTTGATTTTATTTATTGCTTAGAAAAGAAAAATGATTAATACTGAGCTCTTGACAGAAAGACAACAACAACAACAACATAGCCTTTTAGTCTCAAACAAGTTGGGGTAGGCTAGAGATGAAATCCAAGAGAACCAATGGTAAGAGAAACACAAAAAGGGCTCAAAACAAAAGGAAGAGATTGGAGCAAAAGAGAAAGGAGAAAAAGTCACAGTTCTGGCACGTTTATTGCGAGCCTCCAAGCGCTCCTATCCACCGCTAAATCCTTGGAGATATTCCAGTTGTTAAGGTCTCTCTTAACCGACTCTTCCCAAGTGAGTTTAGGCTGATCTCTACCTCTCTTTACATCATCGACCAACTGTAGAACTCCCCTACGCACCGGTGCATCAGGAGACCTCCGTTGGACATGTTCGAACCACCTCAGCCGATGTTGAACCAATTTCTCCTCAATTAGAGCCCCCCGACCCTATCTCGAATATCCTTATTTCAGATTCTGTCCCTTCTTGTGTGCCCGCAAAACCAACGCAACACATGCATCTCGCCTACACTTAGTTGTTGGACATGTTACCTTTTTGTAGGCCAACATTCAACACCGTATAGCATAGTCGGGCGAATCGTCGTCCTATAGAAGTTAACTTTTAGCCTTTGTGGCACCCTCTTATCACAGAGAACGCCCGAAGCTTGACGCCATTTCAACCAATCGACAATTCTATGCCTAACATCTTCATCAATGCCGCGATCCTTTTGTAGCATTGATCATAAATACTGGAAAGTCTCCTTCTTGGCCACCACGTGCCCGTCAAGGCTAACGTCACCATCATCATGTGTAGCCATGCTGAAAGCGCACGTCATGTACTCGTCTTCGTCCTACTAAGTCTGAAGCCTTTCGACTCTAACGTGTCCTTCCACAACTCTTACTTCCTATTTAACCCTACCCTACTCTCGTCAACTAGCACCACATCATCAGCAAAGAGCATACACCAAGGGATATCACCTTGTATGTCCCTTGTGGCCTCATCCATCACCAAGGCAAATAAGTAAGGGCTCAGTATCGACCCTTGGTGTAGTCCTATTTTAATTGGAAAGTCGCTGGTATCAGCCCCACATGTTCGGACACACGTCATCGCATCCTTGTACATATCCTTGATGAGGGTAATGTACTTAGATGGGACTTTGTGCTTTTCTAAGGCCCACCACATGACATTCCTCGGTACTCTGTCATAAGCCTTCTCAAGGTCAATAAAGACTATGTGCAAGTCCTTCTTTTGGTCCCTTTATCTCTCCATCAACTATCGTATTAAGAAAATCGCCTCAATGGTCGACCTTTCAGGCATAAACCCAAATTGGTTTTGGGTCACACTCGTCACTCGTCGTAGGCGATGCTTGATAACCCTCTCCCAGAGCTTCATCGCATGACTCATCAACTTAATCCCACGGTAGTTACCACAACTTTGAACATCTCCCTTGTTCTTGAAGATCGGTACTAAAGTACTTCTCCTCCATTCATCAGGCATCTTGTTTGACCGGAAAATGAGGTTAAAAAGCTTAGTTAGCCACACTAACGCTCCGGCGCCCAAGCATGGACACCTCAATGGGGATACCATCAGGGCCCATTGTTGTACTTGCCTTCATCCTCTTCATCTTGACAGAAAGATTTAAGCCTTTTTCCTTCAATGCCTTCCGTTGTAGTTAATAACCTAGTGGGAGTACCGAAGCCGCATATTATCGACTTCCATAGAAAAATCTATCATCTTTTGTTCAGTTATCAAGGATAACCGAAGCTAATTTCTTATCAGACATGGTCCGAGCTTTACACAGAAGACGTACAAATCCTGCATTTGTTTTAACATACATGGAAAAATATTCTTTAGGTGGCCGTACAAATGATGGGGCATGCATCATAACGATAGTTGTATGTAGACCAAACCATAAACAAATTAGTTAGGAAGTATCTGAGTTGCCATAGTTATCAGAGTAGCCCTCATGTTGTGCAAGACAAAACCCGCGTCGCCTCTCAAGCCCAAAGAAGGGCATTGTAAAGAAATCACACTGGAGTGCAACCAGGGTACGAGTGTTCATAAAACCCTTGTGTACCCCAAAAGAAATCCTCCCCGTCCAACCTTTCAATGTCGAACCATTTCATCTTATCTGTGGGATCGAAACTTAGGATTCTCACCCCGTAATTATCACGATCTATCTGCAAGGAGAATAAAAAATAGTGAAGATGGACATACAAATATTACTTTATCAAGTAGTCCTTCATAGTTGCCAGAGACATACAAAAATAAACTAATCCTCTATTAACATGGGAGTCTTATCCCAGTTATTCAGGGAAAAAAAAAAGAGAAGATGAGATGGGCGTGCGTGAGGGAGAAAATAATAATAATAGAGGGATCTAGCAGTCTGTTTTTTAATCCAGTCGGTCTAATCTTAATTCTAGCAAATACGTAGGAAATTATAAATAGATCATTATCTCTCCAAAATATCATAATAAAATATAATAGTCCATAAATAAATAAATACTCAATAAAGTTATATTATTTCTCTTTCCAACTCAAAACTCCTTTATTCTTCCAACTCTCGTAGGAAATTAGCGAGCCCACGCCTTAACTCAAATTCGTCTCTTTCGCCATCCAATCACCATAAAATTCAAATTCTGAGATGAAAAGTAGATGAAAATAGCTTCATGGCTTAACCGATTAGTAGATGAAAAGTACAGATTGTAGAGACCTCTTTCAATATCGTGATATAGAATCTGCGTAGATCCTTTACAATGTAAGGCAGTTACAACAGAGAACTCACCGATTACAAATCGCATAATTTTTCTACATATATCAAACCAAAATTTATTTATTTATTTTTTTTATTTTTTTTTTATTTTTTGAAAAACTTGCCTAAAAAGTATCATGTGAACAAGTTGTGGCTTAATAAGACAACAATGCATGTCAAAGAATTTCCCAAAATATGTGCTTTTAAATATTCAACACAATGTCTTTAATTCCAAAAGAAGGGACAAAAGGTAACAATAAAGGCTAATTTACATATATGCTTTAGTGATTGCCAAAATATTGCACATATACGAAATTAAAAACTTATTTGCAATATGACCTAACTTAACATAAATATCTACATAAATGCTATAAATTAGTAACGGACCATTAACATAGCAGCCAACCCTCTCTCTCTCCCTTCATCTGTGGCCATTTGTGTTCTTCCAAGTAACAAACTCTTTCGAGTCTCATGGCACTGCCATCAATACATCCTCTTCCTAAATCTCCACAAAACCATAAATTGTCTTTTTCTAAATTATACAAAACTCAAAAGCAAAAAGAAAATATGAACATAAAGCAAAAGAGAATATGAACAGAGCTCTTCCCTTCGATCAAGCAGCTCTAATGGTCGCACGTGTATGTATAGTTGTATACATCTTTTTCTCTGTATTTTCATGCTTTTTTTGTGTCGTTAATTTAGGTCCTTCTGTTTGTATATATGTGGTATTTTCAGCAAAGTTTGGTATATATGTAGTATATTTTCTGGGTTTTTTTCCGATCCGATGTTTATATATATATGTAGATTTTTGGGGTTTATATAAGTATACCAAATATATACGAACATATACAGAACATATACCGAACATATATATACTGAACATATCCCATTTTCTGGGTTTATATATGTATACCGAAAATATACCGAACATATACACAACATATACTGAAAATAATTTCAGATCCAAACGTCGAGTTTTTTTTAAATGTTATTGTCGTCTTCCACCGATCAGAAAAAAAAAGGAG
>CACSLK010027752.1:906580-917266 GCA_902706635.1 Striga hermonthica | reverse complement strand
GTTCTAGAATATGAATTGGAAATAGTTTGGGCAGAGTTCTTTAACCTCCATGGGATGATTGAGTTTCCATATCTGCGACATTGTACGTTTTATACCAATCCAACTCGCTGGTCTATCTCCGATTATTTTCCCGAACAGGCTTCTATTGCATTCATCATTACTGAGTTTGATGTCACCCTGCGCAATATCAAAGATTTTGGCTTCATTAGTAGAGAGTGAGACTTTATCTAATCGATCTGAGAGCTCCTGATCGAAGTCCGCCATAGAACCCCTAAAAACCCTCAATCGAAACGAGAAAAAAGAAAACAGACGGTTAGCAGAGATGAGCAGACTGAGAAGCTACTAAGATATCAGAGGAGGAACAGATAGGGACAATTACTCGCACTAAGAACAAAGAATCAAAGATTAAACGACGAAAAATTTACGCTCTCAAAGAGAGAATCTGGTTATTATCTCTTAAATGTTAAATTATATTTATTTCAAGAATGATTTATTTTATATATTTAACTAAATAAAGCTTAAGAAACAAATATATTGGCAAAGATTAATTCACCAACTTGATTTTGTCTGCTTACTTGGAAAAAAAATTCTACCTAACGTGTTACGATTTTTCATAAATAGTTTTGGAGAAAAAATGAATATTTGTGAAAACAAAAACTAATGTTATGGTTAGAACTTAAAATAAAGTGTGATATATCTTGACCAATATATTATCAACATGGATCACAGAAATCAATCTTGTAATTTATTATAATGAATATCAATGAAGGTATTACAAATATTAAATGATTTCACATGCTTTGTCCGTTTAAGTATCTATAGCAATAGGATTATCATCCATTTTTCATCTCTTTTAATCAACGTTAAGTATAATAGACTATAAAGTTATAATATATTTTGCGCCTCTTTAATCAATGTTATTTTTTTAGTCAAAATATTAAAATAATTAATATTTAATTCACTAACACATTTATCCTCATATAAATTTGATTTTAGTATATATATTTACTCCTTGATATAAGAGAGAATAAGAATTTTTCTTTATTTTTGTTCACCATATAATACCTAATTATTATTTTATTATACACTTTATGTCATTATTATTTATAAAGTTATAGAAGTTGTATGTCTTCTTTTTATTTTTCTTTTATGTAATGAATAATATTTAATGCACGTTGTTATTATTTATATATGTAATCAATTTAAAATATGTAAATAAATTTTTTATTAAATAGTGTATAAATATTTTACAAAATATACGCATATTTTTTTAGAATTCAATTTTTTATACTAATTAAACAACTTTGATTTAGAAAATGCCAAAACTCGATCCTCTCTATGATCAAGTTTTTTTCTAATTCGTATTATAAGGATTTATGGTTTATTTAGCATACTCATCAATGAGAATATATTTTACAGGAATTTAATTATAGAAATAAATCAAAATAAAAAATAAAAATATATAACCATGGGTGCCAATAATATACAAATAAATTCTAAACAATAGTTAATATGTTTCAAATTTAATTTTTTAACATTAGTAAAACTATTTATTGTATCTGGTTATTATCTTTTAAATGGTAAATTATATTAATTTGCAGAACGATTTATTTTTTATATTTAACTAAATAAAGCTTAAGAAACAAATATATTGGCAAAGATTAATTCACCAACTTGATTTTGTCTGCTTACTTGAAAAAAATTCTACCTAACCTGTTACGATTTTTCATAAATAGTTTTGGATAAAAAGTGAATATTTGTGAAAAAAAACTAATATTATGGTTAGAACTTAAAATAAGGTGTAATATTATTTTGACCAAAATATTATCAACATGGATCACAAAAATCAATTTTGTAATTTATTATAATGAATATCAATTAAAGTATTACAAATATTAATAAAATAATATTTATCTTGACCAAAATATTATCAACATGAATCACGAAAATCAATCTTGTAATTTATTATAATAAATCTGAAAATACTGCAGATATTAATAAATTTATTTTAAGTAGTTATTTGATCATATATTATTTGATCTTATTTGAAAACGTGGAAATAGATTCAAATAATGCATATATTTAAAAAATTTCTAGAAATAGTATGCATTAAATGTTTCCTAAATTTTTGCTACTATTTTTAGAAAATGGTAATTTCTTTTATATAGATATAGATATAGATATAGATATAGATTCTTAAAATTTATATATCATGTAAAATTGTATTATCACGCGTGTTATAAAAAATGAGTTACATATCAATTAATGAAAAAATTGATTACGCACATTCTTATATATTTATGAAAAAGGTAATATTTATTAACCCTTTCAATATTTTTTTTTTTTTACGAATATCGTTAATCACAACGAATGGGAGGGATTTCCATTTGTCGATTGATGTTGTTTTTTATATTGGGGAATGTGTATTTTGTAGATGCGTGTACGGTGTATTTTTTTTGTTTAGTATGTAGGATATTTATAGTGTGTATATTCAAACTTCTGATGGAATGAAAATTTGTGATGTAATTTTGCACGGGTTAATATTTTGGAGAATGTGTATTTTGAAGGAATAAATCCCTTCATAAAAGGGTTTGGTTTATTTGAATTATCGGAAAAAAAATTAAAAAAAATGAGTTTTTAATCAAAGGGGAACAATATACTATATGTTAAAATGATAAATTTTGGAATTATGTAGACTCCTTTTCGGGGCCATTTGGACCAACCTTTTCACCCCGACCATTTCTGTCTTTTTGTGGCGCCTCCTATTACGACGCATACCCATTGATACTGTGATGCAGGCGAGGGGGTTCCCCTTCCCCTTCCGTTGTCATTGTTGTGCTGAGACCGGCACTTTCGAGATTGAGACTTTTACCCATCTTTTCCTTGAGAGTGAGACTGTAAGGAGAGTGTGGGAGCACTATTCCAAATATATTCATATACCCCTACCCACTACAGACAACTTTTTTGAGCTCTTGAGTTTTTTCTCACACCGCACACACAGTAGACACGTGAGCTTCCTTATTCCTTGTTTGATCTTGTGGTCCACCTGGATAGAAAGGAATAACGCGAAGCATAGGGATATTACATTTTCTTGCTCTCACATTATTTTGCAGATTGACAGAAACTTCTCCCTCCTCACCGCCTGGGCAGACTGACGACGAGAGACTGGACAGGTTGTACGCCGCCCCATCGCTTGAGGCCATCACCCCCTCCGCATGTCCAGCATCCGCGGCCCAGGATTGTTGCTGAAACCCAAGCCCCCTTGGGTTAAGCTAAACACTGATGACGCTTTCGACAGACACACCGGAGTTGCTGGAGGAGGGGGCCTGATTAGGGACCATGGAGGGGCACTCATCTCAACCTTCCATGGCCCACTTCAGGCTTCCTCGAGCTATGACGCAGAGATTCAGACGCTCCAGATTGGTCTACAGATTGCTGCCTCGATCTCCTCCCATATATGGATAGAGATAGATGTTGCAACTGTCATCACATTTTTTATATCTGGCCACCAGGGCTCATAGCAGATTCAACATCCACTTATGCGCATCAGAGACATTCTCCGCTCGATCCACTACCAGGTCTCGCACATATTCCGAGAGGGGAACTGCCCCACCGGGGCATCTATACCCAGAGACGCACCCTCCACCCTGAGGACTTCCCCTTACGGCTTCGGACCCTCATCCGGATGGATCAGCTGGAGTATCCATTCTTCCGATTCGGACGGCCGACACCACCTGACAATGCCTAGACTTGTTGTTTTGGACTTTAGACCTGGCCCCCCCATGGCCAGGCAGCCTCTTCATGAGTTCTTGATTTTGGATCCATCTTAGACATTCCTCGTTTCTTGTGCTTTTTCTATTTTGTCGATAGTTCTGTCGATTCTTTATGTATTCGTGATATTGATGTAGAACCTTGACTTATTAGCCCGCTCTGGGGCATTTTATTCACAAGTTGGGGGTACAGCCAAACCCCTCACCCAACCCGGAGTGCTTTTATTTAAAAAAAAAAAAAACTTATATAACGAATGTAATTAGGGCTTTTTTTTATCTAAAATAAATTAAATTATTACCACTTAGGAAATACTTAATGTTTGACGGAAAATATATTGTAGAAGTGAATTAATCTTATTCTTATTATGAGAGATATTAAGGTTCCGTTACGGAACCATTCTGTAAGGGTTTCTAACTGTTAGATCATTATTTAACCGTCATAGACAGTTTAACCGTTAAAAACTCCAACAGAATAGTTCGTAACGAACCGTAGCATCTTCCATTATTATATATATATATATAATGGAAAGTAAAATATAACTATTTTACGATAAATATTAAATACCATCCACCTGAAGCTTCTAATTTGTCTGTTTTGACTTTTGAGCGATACGATATTGATGAATAAGTATATGTTATGCTTACAAATCTTATATACGTACACATAACAAAGTCTATAAAATCTATATATATATATAAACAGATTTACCATTTTTTAAAAATAGCAACTAAATTTTGGTCATACCTGTTTCTTCATTAATTGTTTTCCATTAATAGTAAGTTCTTTTTTTTCACGTTTACCTATTAAATGCAGTCCCAAAAATGTGGGTCAACTAAAATTTTTTCACGTTTAGCTAATTGCAAATTAAATAGCAACTAAATTTATTGTCCAGTAATTAATTTGTCAAGCATTCCTAAAAAATGCAGAGCAATTCCATTAAATCATTTTGGCAAAATTTGAAATCAAGGAGCTGATTTATTTTTCGATAACTGCAATTAACAATATCCCTTATATGAAGGGATTTATTTCTTCAAATTAAACATTATCTAAAACATGAAAAAGTATACATAAATTGAAGAAAATCCATTAATTGTATGTCCATGTATAATATTTTTTTATTACTTTTGAAAATCCGACTGTCGATTCAATTATCTCTGAACAACGAGTCAGATTCCAGTAGATCTATATACTCTAAAGGAAAAACGACCGCCGATTCATAATATTTTTATACAATAATCCTGAATAAAAAAATAAAAATGAAAGACCTCAGATCGTTCAATTTGGTTTCGAATCCCGTGTGTCATACAAATTAATCAGGTCATATTCGACTGAGATTCTCAGAAAAATATGCATCAGGTCGTATTCGACATAGATTCTCAGAAAAATCGATTATCATGAGCTGAGTACGTTCAAAACTATAACAAAAAAAAAAAAATGAAACGAAGGTCGGTTTAAGGGTTGAGAAAGATGAAGCAGTGGGAGAGAGAAGTGAGAAGAAGCTAACAGAACAAATGACTAGCCCTAAAATATCGGGGTTTTTTAATTCTTTTATATCAAGTTTTATTCATTTCAGACCGTTAGTTTTTGTTTGACTAATATTAACTGTCAGATCGGGATTTAGTTTGCTTTAGGCCCAGTTCGGACGGAAGAAATAAAAAGAAAAATTAATAAGCCCGACTTTACACCAATGGTAATGGGCCGACTTTAATTATAAGTTTATTGTATTACTTTGGCCAATATAAATATAAATATATTTAATTGTTTCATAAATCAACCCAATTATATTACTTATAATATATCATTAATTATTTTTTTTCGAAATGATAGATATATAACATTAATATTGAACACATATATTATGTTATCAGTTTTGCTATAGAGCCATCGGATGGCTCGATTTTTGGAGTCATTCACAGTTATTTACAAATAGTGTATTGACACGTGTCCTACATTAAATGCACTTTGGACAGGTGTCAAAACATTAAGTGATTGATGGCTCCATACGAAAACCATTTAATGGTTCCATAAAATTTTTGATTATGTTATCTAATTTATAAATTTTACTTTTGTCAATACTTTAACATATATATATTTTTATTTCATGAAATAAATAAACATACCATATATACAGAGAAAATTAATTAATATCACATGAATATAAATACTTTATATATTATATGTGTTTAACAGAAAAAAAAATGTTTTATAGGAGTATCTTTTAAGTCATATGCACAATTGTATATTATATAAATTTCTGATAAATATTTTTTTTTTTTGTTTCAACTTTTATAAATTTACGTAAATGTTATTTGAATGTTTTTTTAAGAAAAAAAGAATGTATCATTATTCTACAGTTATGTATGGTGCACCAAATAAATGTCAAAATACTCATGATACGTTGCATACTCCACAAAGGATGCCATTAGCTGATGTCACAAATGGTAAATAATTTATTATTTACTTTACACAATACATTTTGCCTATACTTTAATTGATTATCAAATTTGTGCATCACTCTGTTGTATTTTTTTTATTGTAGTTTTTGGAACTATAGAGTCACGTAAGTCGTCGAAAAATCTCTATTCCAACAAATCATCCTATGGTCTGATATCAAATTTGACTGCTCAACATAACACCAACATTTTTGCAAAAGCGAGTGTTGGAGGATATACAGTCTTAATTAATCTCACAAGTGATGATGAACCTGAATTAAGTATTATTCCTCAAACATCTTTATTAACAGTCAAGATGTACTAATAATACTAATAATCAAACGAGTTTCCAATAATCAAGTTCATAATATTGTGTACATGGAGGTTTTTAATAATATATGATTTTTCGTGACGAAAATTTTATAATTCAATAGTATTGTTCCTATGTGTTATAATTATTTCGATCTTAATGCATGTCATATATTCTTCAAATTTATACAGTCCGTGCATCGCACGGGATACACACTAGTAAAACTATATATAACAAAACGAGACCATTACAGTAAAATCGTTGATTGAATGAAAGTTTCACGGTGAAAGATTGCAGTAAGTTAACATTTTCACCCATTTAACCTATTTCCCCGTTGACTTTTATAGTCAACTTATCTCGATAAGAGATCGATGGCAATTGAGTGACACGTGTAGTTAACGAGCGGCTCTCGTTTAAAACCCAAAGTAAAACAAACTCCCCTACACATTGGGGACTAAAATTCTTTTACTCCATCTTCTGTTCAGTAATCCTAACAAACCCACAACAAACTCTCTTTTTTTCTAACTCTTTAATTACATTATTCGTCCTCCTTTAAAATTTAAATTATTTTTAATCATGTTTCATTATCCTCTTATCAAAAACTCATACATACGTGCATATTTAAATCATCAAATAAAACCACCCACAGACAATGCATATAAAAACAAACTGATCATCAAGCATGACGGTCAAGGGCGGCTCAACCCCTGCGTGCGCCGTATGCAAGTACCAGAGACGACAGTGCAGCCCCAATTTGTCCGTTGGCCCCGTACTTCCCGGCCAACCAGCCGAAGATGTCATGAGTTTTTAATCAAAGGGGAACAATATACTATATGTTAAAATGATAAATTTTGGAATTATGTAGACTCTCAACAGACTCGTCCCAAATTTAGGGATAGTTTGTATTAAAATCAGTTAGAAATTTTCAACTGATCCAAACACCGAAGGCTCCGTTTTTAAAATCAGTTTTAAATACTATATGCATGCTTTAACAACTTAACAAACTAATGTGATTTATAAACTTTTAATTAAAACAAAAAAGAGTCCTAACAAATGAAAACAATATAATAATTTAGAGTGCTTTTTAATTAATGTTGGTTGTCCTTTAAATTGGACTCGGACTCTCTCAATAAATATCTATCTGTTGCCCGAATTAAAAATACTATTACTGAACTGATTATCTGCACTACTTACTAGTATTTAACCTGCTGCGTGAGACTATCGTAGCTTTCTTTTCTTAGTCCCAGATTGGCGCAAGAAGTAATTAAACGCATATTGCAAGGAAGGATTTCCTTTAAATATTCCTTCCTACAAAAAGCCGTAAACAGTCGTGCTCTCTCTCTCTCTCTGCGCTTTCCTTTGATTTTCTTTCTGTTTCAACCTTAGCGCTTCCCTTTGATTTTCTTTCTGTTTCAACAGACTCTTCTCCTAGGCTATATAAATAAATATCCGTCTATATTTCTTTATCTCTTTTCTGTTTCGTGCTCCTTCCTTATCTCTGTTGGCCTTTTATTATATTTTTCTGTTTCGTGATCCTTATCTCTGTTCGCCTTTTATTATATTTGCGGCGGCCATGTCCAACGTGCTTCCTGCCATAACTTTCGTAATAGCGTTATGCTTCAGGTGCGTTTTCAGTTATTCTTTTTTTTTCACTTTATAACTAAACACGATTGTTAACAACCTGCAAAATCAATAAATATTCCTCCATAATATTCAACTTTTTTTTTGTTAGTAGTTCTGTTAGATTTCATTACTTTTAATATTTTATAGAAAAAGTAGTTATATATATATTATACATGAATCACTTATTTTTTTTACTTTTTATTAACTGTATTGTGTATTTCTGTTAAATTCTTTATTTGTATGATATTGTCATCTTAAACAAAACAAACAACTCATGAGTTCTATTTATTAAGGCTCGGGCTCCAGTTTTTTTGAAGCCTGTTTAGTTAAAAAGCTGGCTTCCCTCATTAGGGCTAGATATATAATAAAAAAATTTTAACTAATTTTTATAGCTTTACCAATTAATATTAATAAACAAAGGGAACTTGAGCACATTTATCGGTTTCTTTTGTTAACTAACAGAGCTCGACTTAGCTCGACTCGATAGAGACTAGAGGCTGAGTATCATGAGGCTCGTTTTATGGGATTGAAAGATTTGAAGTTTTATTTTTAATTAATTTGTGAAATTAACAGGCTTGAGAAAGTAAAGATAACGAGCATACGCAGTTGGGCCAAGATAATTGGGACACTTGCCACGGTGGCCGGGGCCATGATCATGACATTAGTAACTGGCCCAAATTTGGGCCTTCCATGGACCAAACAAGGCCCGGCCCAAGATCAACACCATCAAACCCAAGTGACTCTCCAAGACTCGATCAAGGGTGCAGTCATGATCATCGTCGGATGTCTGAGTTGGGCCTGTTTCATTATCTTGCAGGTAACTTAAAAAAAAAATAATAAATAAAAAACAATTATTCAACCCAATAACAAATAAATAGATAAATAGATTACAAATGAAATTTCTTTTATGTTTTATTTGCCAAGCTGGGTTTCGCAAACGTAACTGATAAATTTGGTGATTGATGAGATAAAAATTTCAACGTTTTTATTTGAAAAACAAATATTTCGAACTTGTAGCTTATAACTGAAAATATAACTGATATTGGTAAAATTAATCGATAAGTCAGCTGAAATAAAAATGCTACAAATGAAGCTTATGAGATAAGCTTTGGTTTTTTTTTTTTTTTAAACAAAAAAAAAAACTTGTCATATGCAAACCAATCTTAATTTCATATTTGAAGCTTATAAGGTAATCAAATTAAGTATAAAGTAGTTTATGATGTTTATAAAGACAATCTTAAGGACTAGCAGATTGAGTTAATTGACTATACAAAGTGTTTGGTAAAAGAATAACTTTTTGACATGTAAAAGACAACTAATTTCTTTGTTCAAAAAAAGCTTTTTAAAATTGACATTTTGGCGGCGAACGGCATACTGAAGTGCCAGGGCAATAGGATATATCTCCCTGAAAACGAAGCGAAGTGAAGTCAAGACTGGTTACCTAGAAAGAGCAAGAAAAGGAAGACTTCGTAGACGATATGAGAAATGCAATTTTATCGCTGTTCAATCCCATTTGAGAAATAAAATGCAACTGCTGGGATGAGGACGAAAGAAAAAAATTCCAACATCCATTTTTCTTTTTGTATTGTCGTCGTCAATTGCTTTCAGATTCAAACAAAGAGGGTCAATAAATAAAACTCAATGAAAATTCCAATAAAAAACTCATCTTAACAATTTTTTGTTGTATCACTGGAATATTTATTGACATTGTCGTTGGAATTAAATAGAAATATATTTTCATTGAAATTTTATTATTTTTTTGTGGTGTACTTACAACCAGTTAAATTAAATTAGTTTAAGGGTCAACTAATTTATTTATTTATTTTTATAATTTTCGTGCAGGCAGTCACTTTACGGACATATCTATCTATGACTGTATGGGTTTGTTTACTAGCAACTGTGGAGGGTGCGGCCGTGGCCCTTGTCGCGGAGAATCGGAATCCGGCGACTTGGGCCATAAAGTGGGACACCAAGCTTCTTCCAGTTGTCTATACTGTAAGATCTATTTGTCAATATAAATACACCAAATCAGCATTGTAACAATAAATTCCATAGATGTTCCCACATATTTAGCACTAACAAATTATAAAGCAGATAGGATGTGACTTCGTGCCACTATTCAGTTATGAATATTTGTACAACCTCAACATCCTCAACCTCCAATCTTGGGGTTTCATCCACTATTCAGTCATATTTGTTCAACCTCAACCTCCTCAACCTCCAATCTTGGGGTTTCTTTTTCTTTGTTTTTGCCCCAAATAACAAAATAGAGCCCTATAATTATTATAACTGCACCAACCACCCTGCATAAAGAAAAAAAAAAAAGAAATTACATTTGTATAACTCCTTGAAAGGGCTTGGATATTCATGTTACTTTAAAAGGCAAATTTGCATATAAAGGCACCATTTTTGACTATCTATTAACATATTGGTTGTTATTTAGGCCAATTATTAATAGATAGTCAAAAATGGTGCCTTTATATGCAAATTTGTCTTTTAAAGTAACATGAATATCCAAGCCCTTTCAAGGAGTTATACAAATGTAATTTC
>CACSLK010027752.1:872078-882331 GCA_902706635.1 Striga hermonthica | reverse complement strand
GTAGAACGCCGGAAACCTGCAAATAACTCTCACACCGGGGGTTGTGTCCGGTGAAGAGCCTCCGATGCTTAAGTCAGTATGTGTATGAGTATACTGAAGTGAAGAATGAAATAGAATGTCTTAAGGGAGAAAGGCTCACCCCCTTTATATAGGGGTGAGATACCTGATCTAATAACTGCCCGGATAAGATGAGTTGGCTGCCCAAGCTGCCCGTCCGTACTCTGATACACCGCGCACATGTCAGAGGTTGCGCGGGGGCGCTGGGGAGCTGTCAGAGGTGGTTATCGATATCCACCAATGCGTTCTCGACACGTGTCCCCCTGCACATGGGGTAAGTATTCTCCTGAGATTCGGTTAGAGGTTCCTACACGCGCCTGTGACTAGGTCGACTGTCGGATCCTCGAAGCGATCGACCTAATGAGGTCGAATAGGTTGCTCGATCGTTTATCTGGTCGAGTGATGGATTGGTCGACTACCTGCCCGATCGATTATCTGAATGGTCGATCCTCCCACCTTTTGGCTTGGCTTCCTCTTGGTTTGACCTCCTCGACCGACTGAGCAGACCAGTTGAACCTTGTGTATATAATATCCCATATCATCTAGTCCCGCCCACTCTTGTCGAGTCTGAATGACTCGATCTAAGAGTGAATTAGTATTTATCGACCTCCCGGATGGCTCGTCATCTGATATCGACCTGCCGATAAGTTTCCTGCTCATTTTCGAATAATGCTTCATTAATTTCCGGAAATAAAGTCTTCTGCTGCACGCCCTTTCTGTCGTGCCTGCTTTCCTGCCACGCATCGCGTCTATTCGTGTGTGTCAGGCACTTTAATGATAACGCCTCCTCGCATGACGCACCCACTTTGAGTACCGTGCAAATTAATGTTTTCTCACCGTGCGATCTACCTTTAATCTAACGGTCTTCATCTCTTCATCCATTAAGCTTTCCCAAGTATAAATTCGACACTTAGCAAAATTTCGGACTTTTTCCACCTTCGTCTCTCCTAAATTCCTTTGCATTCAAAGTCCTCTCTACAGAAAATCCTAGTTTCCACCGGCAATTCTTCCTGCAATCTTCAAGCTTTCTCGATTCTCTCCTCCGTGATTATGAGTAAGTTGTTTTTCTCCTGATTTTGTACTTCCTGTATCTGGGCTTTTGTGTTTTGAGAAATTTTTTCTCTCTTTTTTTTTCGAATTGGGTATCTGAAGTTTGCTGATTGGGTATTTTGAATCTGTGCATTGAATTTTTGTGCTCGTCTGTTGATCGTTGTAGATTTCGTCCTCCCCCTTTGAAATTCTCTTGGAGTCCCTGTTCCTTTTCTTCAAAATCGCCCCTTTCATGAAACCTTAATTTTGAAAGCCTTCTCCTCCTGTCTGTTTCCTTTTTTTTTGCCAAAATTCTACTTTTTGAGATTGTTCATTTCTTCTTTTGTTTTCAGATCCTGCTACCTCGACCACCTCCTCTGATTCGGTTGAGATCTTGCCTTCCGCACTTGAGGCCATTCCTCTTTCTATTCTTCCTCTCGGTGAGACCATCCCCACTCGCGTCTTCACAGCTCGCGTTGCCTCTTCCAACTTTGGGGATACTATGGATAACATCCCTCTCCGCCGCCGTCGACCTGCTCTTGGCGCGTTAGACGAGCCAGCGGAGGACGAGGTTATTTCTCCTCAGCCTACTTCTCCTCCATCTTCGGCCATCCCGTCTTCTTCCTCCCCACCTGGACCTTCAAACTCTCCACCTAAATGATCTTCGACCAAAAAACTTTCTAAGCGTTCCTATTCTACTTCCCTCTCTCACCCCTGGTTTAATCCTGAGAAAATAGGCCAACCTCTTGGTTGGGCATTCCTTAGGTCTTCTTCCTCTGACAAGTATGATCATCCCCCGCATGATTGTTGTACTTTTTTCGAGATCCAATTAAAACTTGGTCTCTGCTTCCCCCTAAGTCCCGAGCTGCTTCGCATTTGCGAGTGGTTCTCGCTTCCCTTACATCAACTTCCTCCTAACGCTATCTGTTTTATGAACACCTTCATTATTCTCTATCACGTCCGTTTAGGTTGATTCGACCTGTATTTCTTCCATTATTGTTATACCCCCTCTAAACAAGGTCGAGGCCTTTATTTGAAAAGTCGCAACGGCGCCCATTTTATTAATGATATTCCTTCTAATCTTCCTAAGTGGAGCGACAAATTCGTTTTTGTTCGACCTGACGTCCCTTTTTCTTGGCCCTCGGTCCCCTGGGTCAAGGAAGTTTCACAAGAGGCGGCTTCAGCCCCTCCTCCGAATCCTCTTTTCGACCAACAGGTCCATACTTGGAACTCCAAGACCGTTGCGTCGGAAGTGCTACTCAAGGACGAGAATCTTCTCCACTACTGTGGTCTTCTCACCCATAAAACGTGTCCTCCTCCTACCGACGAGATCCTCGATCTCATTCGACTTGAAGATGATCCAGGTAGTAATCGAGCAGATTAGTCGAGTGCTCGTGCGTTTCCTCGTTTTTGTTCTGAGTGATTATTACTGATATCGAATATAATCTATGTTGTGATTTTCTTGCAGAGGTGCCCAGTTTCAACATTCCTCCGAGGAAAACTCCTCTGAAAAAGAAGACGGGGGGTACTTCTGGCTCAACCGGGGGCCAGGTCGATGGATCGACCACCTCCTCGGGGTCTCGACCAGAGCCGCAACCGCGGTCGCCTCCACGAGAGACCCCCTTACCCCCGCTCCCGCCACCGGGGCCGCAGCAACTTCAACAACAACAACAGAAACAACAACAACAACACCAGCAGCAACAACAACAACATCAGTAGCAACAGCAACAACACCAACAGCAACAGAAACAACAACAACAACAACAGCAACAACATCAGCAGCAACAGAAACAACAACAACAACAACAACAGCCCTCCAATACCTCCCAAGGGAAATCTTCCTTGTTTCCTCCTGAGAAGAACCCCCAGCACAAATCTGACTCCCAATCGACCTCTAAGTCCTCGACCTCCTCGAAAACCATCAACCACCAACACAAATCCGATGATCGCCTAAAAACCACTGACCGCCATAAAAAATCAGACGACCGCTCACAAAAGATAGGTCCTCGAGCTTCCAATCCCAAAGATAACCCTCAAGGCCAAATCACCGATAAATCCTCCGAACCCCACACTTCATCCAAAACTAAAACCCAAAAAAAACTGTTCCTCACCCAACACTCCTCTAAAACCACTTCTGCCGGATCGACCAAAGTTCTAGTCGAGTCCGGCCATCGTGATGGCGTGGAACGCGAGTGGGCCTTGGGCAAACGCTCTCGCACTGAGCAGGGCGAGACGGTTGTCAAGCGAGGGCGAACCGGCTATCTCCCTCCTGATCCGCTCGCCCCAAGGCCGACATCTCTGCTATCCGCCTCTGTGAACGAGGTGGCCAACCGCCTCGAAGGTGCCCTTCTTGAGGACGACCGCAAAAGGGCTGGCGTCACTCTGCCCGAGGTTGGCGATAAGCTCATGCAGTGGCTCGCTCAGGTATTATTCATTTCTAACTTTACACTGGTTCTTCTCATTTTGCTTTGTCGATGCATATGTTGAATTACTTCATCGTTTCTGTTGATAGGGCTTGGTCGATTTTTTTCCATTGGCCAATGAGGCCCGAGATAGCTCGGGCAAGTCGATAAAGGGCCTCGAGGGCACCATCGGCTACCTGCAAGATAAAAACTCTACCCTTGTGCAGCACAACGCTAAACTCCACGAGACCAGACAGAAAAGAAGGTCGAGCTCGAAGTCAAGGTTAAGTCCCTTGATGAAGAGCTTACCAAGAAGAATAGGGTTCTCGCGGAGAGAGAAGCCGCCCTTGCGGCAAAGGAGATTACGATGGCGGAAAAAGAAACTGCACTGAAGGATAAGGAGGTGTTGCTCGAGCGAGAGAGGGCTGCTCGAGTCGAAGCAGACAAGGCTCGGGCTGAGGAGGAAAAGTCTCGAGCCGAGATGGAAAAGTCTCGAGCCGAAGCGGAAAAGTCTCGGGCCGAAGCAGAAAAGGCTCGAGAGGGAGTAGAGAAAGCTCGAGTTGAGCTGGAGGCCACCGTGGCCAAAGAAAGGGCTGCCCACGCTCATCAATGCAAATGCTACGCTGATGTCGTTGCTCTCCATGCTCGGCAGATGATGTGGGGCACCACTACTGGGCAGCTCTTTCTCCGAGAGTACCGCGAGCAAGTGGTAGCCGATTACATGCGGTCACCACAATATTTGAAGGAGGTGCAGGATTTTGGGGTAGACTGCTTCCAGTTTGCCCTTCAAAAGGACGGCGAGCAGATCGCCGAGGACGACTTTGAGCAGCTCGACCCTGGAACTATCTGGGAGGCCCTGCCCAAGGTCCCTCCTAGTTTCCAGGGTGATCCCAACTTACCTCCTGAGCACGAGTGGTGGTCGGGGCTGCTCGAAAGGACTCTGGCTCGATCGGGCACTTTGAAGAAGACTTATGCTCTGCCCGATGGCCTCACTCCTCCTGCCTCGATGCTGGTCGTGTTGACCGAGTCTATTCGTCAACGCCCCCTTGATGAAGCTTGCGACTCGACCTCAGGGACCAGCCATCAGCCAGAACAGAATGCCAATCTGAGTAACGCTGACTCGACCACAGCTCCTCCTCCTTAAATTGACTTTGTATTTTATGCTTTGTCCTTCTCGAATTCGGACTATGTACTTCAATGAATTTTGTAATATTTTTGAAATGGCAATATTTGCTTTTGACTTTTCTCTATCTTCAGTAATGCTCTTTGGTAATTTGACTTGATGTCTTTGTCGTAACACTTTGATGTACGATCAACACGCTTTCATTAGTCATCCCACTTTTTGTTATTTAACAATGTTTGTATGCTTGCCTCACGATCACTTGAATAATTTAGTCTTAACATACACACGTACACACATGCCCACCCCTGGAGGTGGTCGAAGCATGCGACCATCCAGCCGCGTGGCCTTAAACATGATGGATTTTCGATTTTTGAACACATGCCCACCCCAAGAGGTGGTCGAAGCATGCGACCATCCAACCTCATGGCCTTAAACATAATGGGTTTCCGATTTTTGAACACATGCCTGTTGGTGTTATATACTTAAGCTTTGCTTTAGTGGATATTACACTTGTTATTTCTTGATGAATGAGAATTATGTTTGGTTAAATAAGTTCCACGTTCTGTTGTTTTGCATGTAGATAAGTGGGTCGTCATCGGGCGTACCGAAGATCACTATATCAGTTACTTGCGAAACAAGAATCATTGGTTCACAGCCTAGATGGAATTGAACAACCCATCAGAACGGTTGTAGTGTCAACCGTACGGTTTGTCTTGACCGATTAGTTGCACTAGTACATTTATGTATTGAACAGGATCCCAGAGAGGGATGTTCGTTTTATACTGATCATCGTAAACGAACTAGGCCTCAGTTAATTATTGCGTGCTCTTAACCCGTAAGATATTAAATAGGCATGTGCACATAATTGTTGTTGCTTTAGTAATGTTGCACCTGGAAATATCAATGCAGATGGATCTCAACCATCTCTTAATTTAGCTCAGAATCAATAGAGATGCAATTTCAATAATAACCAAGGCTCTACAAGAGGAAGAGCATATTCAAACAGAGGAAGAGGAGGAAGATTTAGAGGTGGTTACAGAGGAAGAGGTGGTCGATTTCAAGGACCAAAACCCATTTGCCAGTGTGTTGGATAGGTGGACACACAGCAGATAAGTGTTGGCATAGATTTGACTCAAATTTTTCTCCTCAAAGTCAGCAGCAAAGTGGATCTTCCTCTAACAGTTCACAGTTATCCTCTACTGGTTTTTAAGGGAGTTTTTCAAGAAATCCTACATTACACATGGCTCAACTCCCTTCATCTTCAAGTTTTCAACCAGACAGTAATGTGGAATCTCTCTGGTTTCCAGACTCAGGAGTTACAAACCATGTGTCAAATGACTTGAACAACCTTACAAGTGCTTCTGAGTATCAAGGAAGCAATAGACTTCATATGGGTAATGGTGTTGGTGAGTATATTTCCCATATTGGCAAAGCTCATTTAAAATCATCATCCTATTCAAAAACCTTCATCCTTAATAAACTTCTTCATGTTCCATCTATTACCAAAAACTTACTTAGTGTTTCTGAATTTGCTCATGATAATAAGGTGTATTTTGAGTTTCACTCTGATTCCTGTTTTGTTAAGGATCAACATACCCACCAAGTTCTGCTCAAGGGAATCCTTAAGGAAGGTCTCTATCAGTTCAATTTTTCACCTCAAAAAGGAAAAACCACAGAATCCTTCAACTCCAGTTCAAAAGACAAACCTCTTATCAGTTCTAGTTTCAATGTAACTTTACATTCTAAAAAGTGTGATCTTAATCTTTGGCATAAAAGGCTTGGACATACAACCTATGATGTTGTTGTAAAAGCACTTGAAGATTGTAACGTTATTTTCGATCAAAAGACTGTGAATGAAATATGCTCTTCATGTCTTCTTGCAAAGGCTCACATATTACCTTATAGCCTATCAGATTCTTTGTGTGATAATCCTTTAGAGCTTGTGCACTCTGACTTATGGGGGCCTTCACCAATAAAATCCAGAAATGGATACTACTATTATGTGACTTTTATTGATCATTATAGTAGATTTACTTGGTTGTATCTTCTTAAGGCCAAATCTGATACCTATCAAGCTTTTATTCATTTTAAGAAGTTAGCTGAAAATCAGTTGAAGAGAACCATTAAGGTTGTTCACACAGATTGGGGTGGTGAATTCAGGTCTCTAACCAAATTCTTTCTTGAACATGAGATTGAACATAAACTTTCCTGTCCTTACACTCCACAGCAGAATGGAATAGCAGAAAGAAAACATAGGCATGTGGTTGAGATGGGTCTTTCATTACTTGCTGAATCTTTCTTACCTTTATCTTTCTGGGATGATGCTTTTGTAACTGCTTGTTATATCATAAACAGAGTTCCTGCAAGAGGTTTATCCTACAAAAGCCCTCTTGAGATGTTATATGGTCATAAAGCTAATCTTCTCATGCTTAAAACCTTTGGTTGCCTTTGCTATCCTTATATCAGACCTTACAATAAACATAAGTTGCAATTTAGATCTGATAAAGGAGTGTTTATTGGCTATAGTCCTAGTCATAAAGGATATAAGGTTTTGCTAAGTTCAGGTAAGGTTATCATTACCAGAGATGTGGTTTTTGATGAACACCAGTTTCCATTCAAACAAAAACTTGAATCTTCTCCTCAGGCCACTACATCCTATAAGTTTCCAAATGTTGCTCCATGTGAATTTTTCCCATCTCTATCACAAGACTGCTATTTTACCTTCAGAATCAAACTCTCAGCATCTAAATACTCCTTCTCTTTCATCATCTCACCAGACTCATATTACACCTGCTTCTATACATTCACAAAATCCAGATATCACAATACCTATACCAAATGAGCTGCCAATATTGAGAAGTGATACTCATGAACATAATATTCATATTGATGAACCTAATGTAGATAACTTGTCTATACATCTTATGATTACCAGGTCAAAGAGAGGAATCTTCAAGCCAAAATTATACAACAACATCTTAAAGCATCAAGAACCAAGAAATCTTACAGAAGCTTTAAATGATGCAAACTGGAAAAAGCCTATGCAAGATGAATATGATGCCTTGATTAATAACAAGACATGGAGTTTTGTTCATTTGCCTCAGGGATATAATGTTGTTGGCAGTAAATGGGTCTATAAACTCAAGAGAAATCCAGACAACTCAATTGCAAAATACAAGGCAAGACTTGTAGCTCAAGGTTATTCTCAAACTACTGGATTTGATTTCAAAGAAACATTTAGTCCAATCATTAAGCCAACAACTATCAGAGTGATGCTTACTATTGCTGTTAATTTTTGATGGAAAATAAGGCAACTTGATGTAAGTAATGCATTTTTACATGGGGATTTACAGGAAAGTGTTTATATGAGACAACCACCAGGTTTTGAAGTTAAATCTCAAACTGAAAGACCTTTGGTATGTAAACTACATAAGGCTATCTATGGTCTTAAACAAGCTGCAAGAGCTTGGTTCAGTAAAGTTAAGGCAGTGGTTCAGAGTCTTGGCTTTAAAAATTCTGTTGCAGATCCTTCACTCTTCTTTAGAACTGATCAACATGTTCAAATTTTTTTACTTATTTATGTTGATGATATTTGTTGATATGTGATTTTGTATCAACATGGGATATTCAGAAATTTGTTTTTATATGGAATCTCTGTGAATTTTTCGTATAATATTTGGATTAGGAATCAAAGAATATTGATGGATTTGTTCTTTTTTGTTCTTAAAGGAAAACAGAGGATAGATAGAGAAAATAATAGTAGTCCCCTCAGACCTCTCCTGATGACGTCCATCATCGGGGTTTATATATATTTTTTAGGTGGGCCCGTTATTATTACAAGCGGTGTTTATTTGCGGACCCTGAAGTTAAATTATTGATATAATACATATCCACGTGTAATATTTTAATAGGCGAGGCCAAAATTGAGTATTAACAGTAGGCCCCTGACTTTAGGACATGTTCTGAATAGAACTGTTCTGAAGTCACGTGTATAGACAATTTAGCTGTGATAAATAATGTATCGATGCTGGTCGGGTACTTTGGGACCCGTGGAGCCAAATTTCTGGTCGTGCTTAGGCTTTGGCCTGTCGCATTGACGGTAATCGTGTTTTTTGTTCTGACGAATGGAGTCGACTGCGTGGATAGTCAACTATGTGAAAATGCTATGTGAATGGGCCTGGTTGGCCTGGTTGGCTTGGTCGGGTAATTCGGTACTCGGTTTTCGTGTGTAATAGGACGCGCTGGATGAATTTGCGTCTGAAATGATCATAATAGTATAGATTTGAGCTGGTGCGGGCACTCGGGCCCCTTGTTTTGCTATAAATCTTTATGCAAAGATGCTATCGATATGATATATTTGCCCACCGAGTTGAAGAACTCGGTTACGAACGGACTTTCTAGCCCTACCAAGCTGAAGAACTTGGTAAAAATAAAGATTTTAATCTACCGAACTGAAGAGTTCGGTAAAGGCATGGGTATCAGCCTTACCAAGCTGAATAACTTGGTGTAAGTAAAGGCTTTATCATACCGAGCTGAAGAACTCGGTGTAACGATTTTTTCTTTCGCATATTTCCCAGCCGGGAAGGTCTTATTGACTTTGCCTAACCAGTGTGGGCCCAAACAGATGAAGTCGTTTGGTTTATTGTATTCTTTTGATTTGGATGTCAAGATGTATGTCTGATGCGCATATGTAATGAATGTATGTGTGACGCGCGTATGAATGTATGAATCCATTATTGAGTATGTCGATGCATAATGTGCACGTGCAATAAATGATTAATGTACGATAGACAAGGATACCTCGATATTTTGTCGAGTCTGAATTCCTTTTCTGGGTCTGATGTTGAAAAAATGGTCACCGAACTTCGTCACGGTTCGATTACGGAACAACCCCAACCGAGTTGTATGAATGAGTGTTCGGTTGTCATCGGGACCTCGTCAAATCATGTTCGCTGAAGTGACGTGGATGAGCTTTAGCCCAACCAAACCATGCGTGGGATTTGGATGTATTACGAGGCGTCAGCTATAAAAGGATCACCGAACTTCGTCACGGTTCAATTATGGAGCGGCCCCAACCGAGTTGTTTGAATGAGTATTTGGTAATTATCGGGACCCGTCAAATCATGTTAGCTGAAGTGACGTGGACGAGCTTCAACCCCAACCAAACCATGCGTGGGATTTGGATGTATTACGGGGTATCAGCGAGACCGAGTGTCGCTATGCTTACATCGGTACCGAGTTGTTGCTCGGATTTTTATTTGTTGTGATAATTCTTTTTGGCGGCCGGAGCGGGGGCTCGACGGTAGGGCAATACGGAGCAGAGGCTCAACGTAGGAAAATATAGACTTCCGCTCAGCCAGAGTCGAGGCTCAACGGCGAGAAAATAAGGAAGGCGTCTCAGCCGGAGTCGAGGCTCAACGGCGAGGAAATAATGACGTCGGCTCTACCGGAGTCGATGCTCTACGGCGAGCAAAATAGGGATGTCAGCTCAGCCGGAGTCGATGCTCTACGGCGAGAAAAATAGGGACGTCGGCTCAGCCGGAGTCGATGCTCTACGGCGAGCAAAATAGGGACGTCGTAAAGAGATGATCAGCCTCGACGTGAAGAAATGGGTCGGGATAGCTCCGAGTGTAAATCAATGA
>CACSLK010027752.1:835724-851010 GCA_902706635.1 Striga hermonthica | reverse complement strand
TATATATATAAGAAAAATGGATACAAAAAATATGGCAAGTAAATAGGATAATTGGAATCCCATATTGTATTCAAATTTTTAACATTATTAGTACACGTATTTATCATTTTAAAAATAGACCGACAATGAATCATATAAAGACACATATAAAAATGAATTCCTAAAACATAGCAAGTAAATAGGAAAGTTCTAACAATATCTTTTTTTTTTTACTAAAATTATAAACAAACAATCCTAAATAGATGAGTCACGTGTTTTTTAAAATATTTCCTTAAATAGGAAGTCAAATTATTTAATTAAAAGTCAAACTTTCTATTTAATTATTTTTCCAACAACCTTTATATATATATAGATTATTATTATTATTATTATTATTATTATTATTATTATTATTATTATTATTATTATTATTATTATTATTATTCTCTGGGTGTGAATTTATTATTATTATATTATTATTATTATTATTATTATTATTATTCCCCTATATTTTAATACAAAACGCGCTGAACCTACGTGGCTGCTTCTGGTGCTTCGAAATCTTATGTGTCAAAATTACATGCTTCGTTAGGCTGGTTTGGGTAAATTTTAATTTAATTCCAAACCAAAAATAATTAGGTTCGGATTACCATAAATATGTTGATTATTTATGGTCATGTTACATGTATTAATTTTATTTTAATATCATTCCTTATTATAACTATTGAACTGTATATATATTTTAAAAGTTAATAACTTTTGTATTTTTTTTCAGTTTTACATATGTAATATATCAAATTAATCTTCTTTTGATGAGCTTCGATTTAACATCTATATTGCATGTATAAAAAATAATTTATATTTATAAAATTATTTTTAATATTAATTAGAAAAATAAAATTATTTATCAACTAATATATTTATATTTCAAGTAGTTATATGATATAAGTTATAACAACTAATATAATATAACACATGTAAGTCATAAGTAACACATATCATTCTACAATATATAGTAATATAATTTTTTTTGTAAAAAAGTAAACTAAATTTAATATAGTTTTCTCATTAATTTTAAAATTTAAGAATAATTTTTTAACAAGCACCCGTATAATACACAGGTATTGTACTAGTTATTATTAAATTTCAAAAAACAGAATTTACATGTATAATTTACAACTACAATTTACAAGTATAATTGTAGTGGGAGATTTGAGCTAGTGTTCATGTTCAAACACTGAACACTGTTAGCGTTTGTTCGTTTATTTCGAACAAAAAATCGTGTTCTAGCGCATTCGTCAAAATTTGAAATCGTTCGTGTTCGATTAATTTAACACAAACTTTTTAAGTATGTATGATTAACTCGAAATTTGTTCGTTCAATCTCGTTCAAACTCGAAAATAGAAAAAGTAAAATATTTTTATATTTATATTTTAGATTTTTTTTATTAAAACATCATGCAATATACAAAAAAATAAAATAAAATCATAATAAATTAATGTTCTTCAAGTGAAATATTTTTATTTTTACATTTATATTTTTATTTTTTTTATTAAAAATATCATGTAATATACAAAAAATAAAGTAAAATTATAATAAGTCAATGTTCACAAACATTATCCAACATTCATTAACGAGCTCGTGTCCGTTCGATTGTTAAACGAGTCTGTTTTCTGTTTGAATGAGCTCTTGTCAAACATGAACGAGCTCAAACGAACAATTATTGACGAATGTTCGGTTCATTAACAACACTTAATAACTGTGATGTTATGTTTTAACTAACTACTTTATCTTTAACTCTGTCATAATATTTAAAAATATGTATCAGCATGTTAATAGCATAAATGTTTTAATGGCACACGAACTACCTTTTTATACCGCCTAGTCATACATAATTTTTTTATTTTTTAATAAATATGTAAATTTTCAAATTACAATGTTATATGATAAAAAAAATATAAATATAAATATGAAATTTTATAACATAAATATGTATTGTTATTAAGAAAAATGCAACTTCTCAATCAGTCAACTATTAAAAATACTTCATTACCATATTGAAGACAGCGGGTCTATTTTATAAAGTAAAGAAAAAAAACTTTTTTTTTTCCTATTCATAGTCATAAATGGTTCCATTCTTTTGTTAAAAAAAAAATATCAACAAGAGGATCATTTTTTTTATTCAATTAATATGTAAAGTGAAGTTTTGATTCTATGCATCATACAATATAGTTTTTGTACTAAAATTATATGACACTCAACAACCTGCCCATCCATTTTAAAAATTTGAAATCATTACAACTTTTAGATTTGAAAAAAGAATGTAGCAAAAGGCACATTCATAATAGTTTGACTATAAATATGTAAAATAAGACATTCATAAATCATATCTATTAAGGAAAAAAAATAGGAAGAATGATATCTCTTTTTCCTCCTTGAAAGAGGAGAATAATTTTTTTCAACTTGGTTGAAAGAGAGAAATCATTGGTTTTTAGTAGAGCTTTTAAACGAAACGAGCTACTTATAGGCTCGACTCATGTATTCTCGAGTCGAGTTTGTTCAAGGCTCGTTCAGTAATTGTTAAAGCTTGTTATAAGGTTTGATAAATATGAAATTTAACATAATTTTAAAAATAAATTTTGAGTTATTGTTTCGAAGGCGATTGTAATTCCATTTGAGTGGCATTTCACAAATTGTTGGGTTTCCTTGTGATTCATATGTAGGGAACTTTAACGGAAAAATAAAATAAGATGGCTATATAACATATATCGAGGCCTGTGAGAACACAGTGTCCTTAAAACAGATTCGCCCCGTATGAGCGTCTGTTTTCCAGGATACAACGGAAAAACCGAAACTAATCCGGCGAACTGGAACTATGTCTGGACCAAAACACTTAAAACACTTAAAAGAAAAATGGGGAAAATCCTTTGTAATGTTTTTTCTTTCCTTGTTTTTTTCTTCTTGTGTGTTTTCTTCAAAAGATAAGAAGTCCCTTTTATAGGCTATGATAAGACATACTCATTAAGTCATTCATTTACTCCAGGAGTTAATGTAGTTAAGTTAAATGTAACATTAATAAAACCAAGTTACATGTTTAAAAAATGAAGACACGGTTTCAAATTAAACTTTCAGTTGCAACTTTCATTCAATTTTCCAACAATCCCCCACATGAATGAAATTGAAAAATAATGTTATGGTCCAACAGTTGAAACCTGCATAGGATAGGTAGGTATTACCCTTTGAACCTTCCCTTGTGAAAGCACATTAACTTTACTAGCTGACCAGTAGACGCGATGTCTTTGAACTGTTTTGCCTTTTGTGTAAACGATGAATATACTTCACACAGGATTCTCCCTAACATATTCCAGTTCTCATTATTATGTCCATTAGTGGCCCTGGACATAGCCTGGTTCTGTGAGAGGGTCTAAGAATTGAGCCTCACACAATTCTCTTCAAAGCGGCCCCACTTCTCTCTCACATAGGTGATTCATAATTACAAGTAGTCCGTACTACATTCTCATACAAGAATCATTAAAAGCCAAATGCTTATCCTACTCACCACGGCTATCACTGTTTAAGGAATGGACATAGGATAGTATCCCACAGTGATCACAAGAGTCTTTTTACAATTAGGTTGTCCCTTTGAACCAAGATCTTGGGATCTCCAGTCAACAAGGTAGAGTTTTCATTGTATCAACTCATTTCTAGAGGCTTAAGTCACATTCCTATCAAAGATTTAGCAACCAACTCTCTATTTAACCCTTTGGTTAGCGGATCCGCAAGATTATCTTTTGACTTCACATAGTCAATAGATATAGTACCAGTTGAGAGTAGTTGTCTAATGGTATTATGTCTTCGACGAATATGTCTAGACTTACCATTATACATATTACTTTGTGCCCTGCCTATAGCCGATTGACTATCACAATGTATACAAATGGCTGTCACTAGCTTTGACCATTTTGGAATATCTTCTAGGAAATGGCGAAGCCACTCTGCCTCTTCTCCACTTTTGTCAAATGTTATAAATTCGAATTCCATTGTGGATCTGGCAATAACAGCCTGCTTAGAAGATTTCCATGATATGGCTGCACCTCCCAAAGTGAATAAATATCCACTAGTAGATTTAGAATCTTTCATATCCGATATCCAGTTGACATCACTATAGCCTTCAATTACAGCTGGATATTTACAATAGTGCAGACCATATTTACAAGTATATCTCAAGTATCTGAGTAATCTCACAATTCCTTTCCAGTGTTCATCTCCTGGATTACTTGTGTATCTACTCAGTTTACTCACAACAAAGGCGATGTCTGGTCTAGTACAATTCATTAGATACATCAGACTCCCTATCACCCTTTAATATTCGACTTGAGAAACACTTTATCCTTTATTTTTCGACAGATGTTGACTTGTATCTATCGGGGTCCTAGCCTGAGTCAAATCATCCTTATTAAATTTTTCAAGGATTTTCTCCACATAATGTGTCTGACTCAGAACAATTCCTTGTGATGTTCTATGAACTTTAATTCCAAAAATCACATCAGCTAGACCCATATCTTTCATGTCAAATCTAGAATTTAACATATCTTTTGTGGATTTAATAATTTTATCATTGCTTCCAACAATAAGCATGTCATCTACGTAAAGACATAGGATTACATAACCTTTTTCTGTGTCTTTAACATAGATACATTTATCACATTCATTAATTTTAAATCCACTTTGAATCATGACATTATGAAACTTTTCATGCCATTGTTTTGGAGCTTGTTTTAAGCCATACAAAGACTTAACCAATTTACAAACTTTATTCTCTTGCCCTGGAGCAGAGAACCCTTCAGGTTGCTCCATATAAATTTCTTCTTCTAAATCTCCATTTAGAAAAACTGTTTTTACATCCATTTGATGTATTTCAAGGTTTCGTAAAGCTGCAATTGCAATAATTACCCTGATGGATGTTATCCTCGTTACCGGAGAATATTTATCAAAGTAATCAAGGCCTTCTTTTTGCTTATAACCTTTAATTACAAGTCTAGCCTTATACTTATCAATTGTTCCATCAGGTTTCATTTTCCTTTTGAAAATCCATCTATAGCCCAATGGTTTACTTCCAGGAGGAAGATCCACTAGCTCCCATGTGTGATTTTGTAAAATAGAATCAATTTCACTTTGGATTGCCTCTTTCCAAAGAGGTCCTTCAGAAGAATTTACAGCTTCTGAAAATGTTTGTGGTTCGCTTTCAACCATATAGGTTAGAAAATCTGGACCAAAAGATTTTTCTATCCTACCTCTTTTACTTTTCCGAGGTTCTACCTCAACATATCCATCTTGGTATTTTTCCATTATTTCCAAATTTCTTTTAGTGGAACTAGAATCCACTTCAGACTTACGTGGAAATATATGCTCAAAAAATGAAGCATTTCTAGATTCAAGTATCGTATTCTTATGAATTTCCTCAATTTTGGATTCATGTACAAGAAAACGATAAGCAGTACTGTTGTGTGCATATCCAATAAATATGCAATCAATAGTTTTTGGTCCAATCTTTATTTTCTTTGGCGTAGGTATTGCTACCTTTGCCAGACACCCCCACACTCGCAAGTATTTGTAGGATGGTGGTCTTCCATGCCATAATTCATATGGACTTTTGTCTAACTTTTTACGGGGAACCTTATTTAAAAGGTAATATGCTGACAACACAGCTTCCCCCCACATGTTCTGTGGAAGTCCAGAACTTAACAACATTGAATTCATCATTTCTTTTAAAGTACGATTTTTTCTCTCCACAATCCCATTTATTTGTGGTGAATAAGGTGCTGTCATTTCATGTCTTATCCCATGTTGGGCACAAAATTCAGTGAAAGGTGACTCATATTCACCTCCTCTGTCACTTCTTATCACCTTAATCTTTTTATTTAACTGATTTTCAACTTCATTTTTGTAGAGAATAAATTTCTCCATCGCTTCATCCTTACTTTTAAGAAGATACACATAACAAAATTCAGTGCTATCATCTACAAAAGTAATGAAATATTTATTTCCACCACACGTCGTAACAGCTTTTAAATCACATATATCAGTGTGAATTAAATCAAGTGGTTCACTATTTCTTTCAATAGTTTGAAACGGTAATCGTGTCAATTTTGCTTCAACACAAGTTTCACACTTATGATTTGAATCAATATGGAACATAGGTATGCTTTTCAATTTTATTAACCTGCACAGGGTATTATAATTGACATGTCCCAGTCTACCATGCCACACAATGGAAGACTCAAGCATATAAACGGAAGAATTAACATTTTTATTAATTGTCATCACATTGAGCTTAAAAGCCCATTACATTCATAACCCTTCCCTACAAATGCTCCATTTTTAGTCAAAATGACCTTATCAGATTCAAACACTACACGAAAACCATGTTTGATCAACAAAGAACCAGACACTAGGTTTTTACGAATTTCTGGTACATAAAGAACATTATTAAGAGTCAACTCTTTTGCAGATGTCATCTTCAGTACCACTTTTCCCACTCATTTGATATCAGATGTGGCAGAATTTCCCATGAAGAGTTTTTCTCCATCCATCGTCTCGTCAAGGACATTAAACAATTCCTTGTTTGAGCAAACATGACGGGTAGCACCCGTGTCAATCCACCATTCATGTGGATTTGAGCCCACCAGATTCACCTCGGATATAACTGCGGCGAGGTGCATCTCATCAACATCTTTGGCCAGATTTTCCACCATGTGGGCTTCTTGAGTTTTCTTTGGCAACCTGCAATCAGATGCCTTATGGCCAAGTTTATTACAATTATAACAATTTCCAGAAAAATTTTTCTTGAAAATTTGTTTCCTTGGCCCCATTATTGCCTTTCCATTATTGCCAGCTTTTTTCTTATTCTTTTTGTTTGAGCTTTCACCATGCTCAACAACATTAGCCTTGGCAAAATGAAGATTAACCATTTTGTTGTCGTAGCCCTTGTTGTCTTCTTCAATTCGAAGTCTAACAACGAGCTCTTCAACGGTCATCTCCTTTTTCTTATATAATAAATAATTTTTGAAATCTTTCCAACTCGGTGGTAGCTTTGCAATTATGGCAGCCACCTGGAAAGTTTCATTTACAACCATTCTCTCGGAATAGATATCATGCAAGATTATTTGAAGCTCTTGCACTTGACTGATTACAGTCTTCGAGTCAACCATCTTGTAGTCCAGAAACCGACCTACAAGAAATTTCTTGGCTCCAGCATCTTCGGTTTTATATTTTTTATCCAAAGATTCCCACAGCTCTTTCGCTGTTATGATAGAACTGTACACATTGTACAATGTATCAGCCAAGCAGTTCATCACATAATTTCTACACAAGAAATCCGAGTGATTCCATGCATCAAGCGCACTAACCGCTTGAATATCCGGATTTTCCCCCAACTTTGGTGGATTTTCCGTCAAGAACTTCGCAAGGTTCAACGTAGTGAGATATAAGAGCATCTTTTGCTGCCAGCGCTTGAAATTCAAGCCATTAAATTTTTCCGGTTTATCAGCATGATTTACCGGAACAGAAGGAGAAATAGAAATTGTAGTAGCACCACCGGTATTAGCAACGCCAATAGTATTTTGTTCAGCAGTCATCTTTAATCGGAATCTGTTTTATGATTGTAGGAACTTTAACGGGAAAATAAAATAAGATGGCTATATAACATATACCGAGGCCTGTGAGAACACAGTGTCCTTAAAACAGATTCGCCCCGTATGAGCGTCTGTTTCCCAAGATACAACGGAAAAACCGAAACTAATCCGACGAACTGGAACTATGCCTGGACCAAAACACTTCAAACACTTAAAAGAAAAATGGGGAAAATCCTTTGTAATGTTTTTTCTTTCCTTGTTTTTTTCTTCTCGTGTGTTTTCTTCAAAAGATAAGAAGTCCCTTTTATAGGCTATGATAAGACATACTCATTAAGTCATTCATTTACTCCAAGAGTTAATGTAGTTAAGTTAAATGTAACATTAATAAAACCAAGTTACATGTTTAAAAAATGAAGACACAGTTTCAAATTAAACTTTCAGTTGCAACTTTCATTCAATTTTCCAACATCATAAAACTGATTATATGGGCCAGCTGCCAGGAAATGTATTCTTTGATCGGCCTAATAAGGTTAGGGCCGGCCCAACTCATAGAACTCAAAAATGTTTATTTCTGTCTAAATTAGTTTAATTAAATTAATATTTATTTCCTCTCATTTTCTTCTAAAATTTTACTACCACAACAAAAATCATTATCTCATTTTTCACAACAAAGTATGTTTTTTTTTTTTTTTTAATTTTTTTTAACATCATATTAATTTTAGTCTATATTTTTGTAGTGTATCCATTCACACTATTATATTTATCTCACTTTTTTTTTATAAATATTTATTCGAATATTCATTTCTGAGTTATCCCACATCATTTATATAAGGAAAATATGCATGATTTATAAGACTAATGAGCTACTCCAACTTCTACAAATTGGTTTTGGAATGAAATCTCACCTGGGCTTCATCTCGGCTTTCTCTGCTTATGGTGCACTTCATCTGCGTGTGACCATACCCGTTTTTCCCCCGTTTTTTAGAGAATGCGTTCTTTCAAAAAAATATACAGGCCACGTAGGAAATAGACCCAATCGAGAAAAATATTTACTCTGATGCAAACGCAGTTAGACTGGGTCATGCTTATGTGGCAGCAAAAAAATGAGACCCGATCTACCCTTGAGTCTATTTTAGACCCAAGTAGCTAGAGACTTGATCTCTTTGCATTGTAGTTATTCTTGACTTTTCAATATTTTTGTCCATGTAATCCAAGACTTAAGTCTATTTACATGTCATGTAAGCAAAACAAGACTCAAAACATTGTACATGCTCTTACAATATTATTTAGTACTTTTCAATCTCTGAATGAAACAAATTGCATAAGTATGAATTACAATGAATTATGAAATATTACATTTTTTTTTTATCTCAAATTTATTTCACTTTTAACTACCCAAAGTTATTTGTTCTTACAAAATTGCATAAGTATGAACTATAAAACATTAATTTTTATGCGTATTATATTTTAAAGTATGATATCTTAATATAAAAACATATATATTTGTTTGAAGTGAACCTAATTCAACAAAATAGTACCATTTATCCACATGCAAATTGCCCAATTCAACATGCGAATGTCCAATTCAATTATCACAAAACTCTAAAACCAATTACACAAACGAACAAATTTATTATTATTTGTAAAAAAAAAAAAATAAAAGAAAAAAAAATATTTCGGGATAAACAAACAAACAAACGCCATTTTTCAATTTTACAATATTAAATAAATAATAAATAAAAAAATGAAATCATTTTTTTATGACGTCACGTTTCGATAAATCCCGTCATCCTAAGAATCGCATTCCTAAACTCGCTCAAATGTCTTCCCTTTAAAGTACTCCTCCGCCCGTGCCCGATGCAGAGCGCCGCCACCCGCCGCCCGATTATGACGTGCGGCGGCACAAACTCCGTCTCGTCGTTGCCGGAATAATGCGCGTTTCGAGACGAGCTGAGGTTCGGAATATCGATGGAGACCGATTTTTCCTTATTCACGGCTACGATTTTCTTCTCTTCTCGACCGGAGTTCGTGGGAAGATTATCGTGGCCGTCGAAATCGAGGCTGTCTCGGAATAAAATTTCCGATTCTTGAAATTCTTCTTCAGCCATGGATTAATATTTTTCTTTTTTTCTTTTTTTAGTTTTATTACTTTTTGTTTTTGTTTTTTTTTTTTTTGCTTTTGTGGGTGTTTGGGAAGCTGAGAAATGAAGGGGGGCTGTTTTTGTAGTCAGAAAATGGAAACTTAGAGAGCACTCTTCGGCTGCTTGCGTCACTCTTGATTGGTGTTGAGTGAGGTCCTCGCCTTCTAATTATATGACCTGACGAGACGGTCTAACTGTTAGTCGGATTGACTCATTGTACATTTTTAGCAACAAATTTAGTGTTGTTAAATTAAACGAGTCTGGCTCGGTTCAACTCGTTAAGGCGCTGGAGTTCGGCTCAGCTCGTTTGACAAACAAGTCAGAACTCGAGCTCTCATTCAAATAAGCTTGTTTGGTTAATAGATCGACTCAATAAAGCTCGAAAAAAGATTTTTTTTATCTAATTTTTCTTTAGTTCGACTCGTTATTAGTGATAAACGAGCTGAGCTTGAGCTCGATTTCAAGCTCATTTATTTAGCGAGTCAATCTCAGCTCGTTTATAGGCCTAACAACAATGTTGACTTTTGTTAGGAAATTAATGACATATTTTTGTGTATGATATTTTTTAAAGTGACATTTCAGTTTGAAAATGTGTATGTTTTTAGAAAAAAGTACACAAAAAAAGTGTGGTAATGCATATCTAAGAGCATCTCCAATGCTTAAGTGTTGTTGTGGAAATTATATTCCACATCAACACATTTATCAATACCACAACTTTTTTATTTTCCAATATACAATGTGATCACATATGTTGTGAAAACTTGGACATAATTAATGTCTACGATATAGAGAAGAATGTGGTTCGTCTACATTCTCCTCAACTTTGTAGCTAGCCAATGAAGAGAAGAGTGAGAATAACTCTTACCAATTTAAACCAATTTAATTATTTAATTAATTTTCTTATTATATATTATAATATTTTATATTTGGTAAGTAAATAGAATTGTAGTTAGACTACATTGTGCATTGAAGATAATTTTTTAATTTCATAGTTGTAAACATAACGTTTTTCCTACATGATTCACATTGTATTTAAATTATTGACATTTGTCAAAAATTATTATACAACAACATTAGATCATTGGAGATGCTCTAACAACAGACTTACTGTTATATGGTATTGGAAAATATATTTCATCACTAAATGAAAAATACATTATTTATCAATTTTGGTTATTTTTATTTACATTCTCAAATTTTTTAAATTTTAAAATAAAAATCAATTATTTACAATAATTGTTTTCTATTGTATTCCTATCTATTAGCCATTTATATACTTTTATACTAATATAATATTTATTTGATATATATATGTAACAACAGCAATGCTCATCTATCTACGGTGGACACATGTTAATATGTTCACCGCTTATGTAGCATTCACACATTGCTGATACATTTTTTTTAACATATTAACATCACCAATGTGTGTATGTCACATAAACGGTGGACATATTAACATGATGTGCCTACCGTGAGTGGGAACATATCTTATGTAACAATATTAGTCATAGTGAATGTGTCAACATATACCATTACAAGTTTAACAACAAATTAAAGCATCGCCAAATTTACCAAGGCTGTAGGGTAAAATAACTTCAAAAGTTAGGCCGAAACAAGTAAATTTGTTTTGGAGATCCATCATCATGTTAGTATTAAGTCATTAATTCAGTATCTTAGACAGAAGTTTTTTTTTTTTTTTTTTTTTTTTTTTTTTTCTAGTGAAAATTAACCCGCCATGCAGAAATGCTTCATTAAATTTCCGACAAAATTTTCATAAGACTGATTAAAATTAAAGAAAATATGAGGCTTGTATAAATTAATTATAGGAAGATGTTACGGTCCCGTTACGGAAACATTCCGTCAGAGTTTGTAACTGTTAGATCAACTATTTCTGACGAATTACATGGTGATTTAACGTTTACAAATTCCGACAGAATGGTTCCGTAACTGAACTGTAGCATTTTTCTTAATTATAATCCAACGAAACTCCACAATTACGAAAATGACTTTAGATTATTGCTTCATTAGTATATGAATAGAAGGGCTATTTTTTATTATTATTATTATTATTATTATTATTATTATTATTATTATATTTCTATTTTATTTTATTTTTATTTTTATTTTAATTTTTGGTCCTGCTTATTATTATTATTATTATATTATATTTCTATTTTATTTTATTTTTATTTTTTTTTTTAATTTTTGGTCCTGCGTTGAAGTTTAATGTAGCTCAATTAAGAATCTATATCAAGAGCAAAAGACGGTGACGCCGTTATTTGTGGTACACGGTTTTTGTTGTGTGTATATATAGACTTTATAACTTGGTGTATAATTTATAATTGTTCAACTCATTTCGTTTTTTTTTTTTAATTGATTAAATGATAATTGATAATAGGGTTCCATATTCTCATCCATGTTATTTTGTAGGTAAAAATAAATAATCGAACCATACTTAAATATAAAACAAACTGAAATGTAACAAAACCGAAAAACTTATACAACAAAATAACTTAGTCGAACCGTATCGAATTGCACGGTCGACTTGATTGTTCAGTTTGGGCTCAATCGACTCGATTGTTCAATTTTGGCTCAATTCTGCTCACCTTTAAACGTGTACTAATGATATGAAAATCAATTTTAATAACATAATAGGGTTTTGGTTCTCTAGTCTATGGTGTATTGAGTGAGGAGCAAGTTTAATGGTGTAACAATCCGGCAATAGATTTAGATGCGAGCAGTAGGTTAGAAGCCATCGGCGAATTTATTGGCTCACGTACGCCGACGTATATGGGAATTGGAATTTCTTGCACCACAAGTCATTGACAAAATCGGTTTTTGTTAGCCAATGCTTTTGTGCCACGTTTTTACGCCGTTTTATTGACGTGTAGTGGATCACATCTCTCTTCTGCTTTGACGCCTGTCTATTTGAGGGCAATTTTTTTTTTTTTTGGTAGAGGGATCTTCCGGTTTTTTTGGATCCATAAGGAAATCGACTAATCTAGAATCGAGCCGGGTAGAACCACAAGGACGACAAAACTCTCCCTCAAGATTGTTTAATACTGCTGCATTCTCAGGGCTCGAACACGAGACTACTGATTAAGTTGAAAGAGACTCAAGCCATCTCATCCAAGCGCTCTTGGGTATTTTAGGGCAATGTTTAATCTTCTTTTAGCTTACAATATTTCTAATGCTGATTAGTAAATTAAAACTTGCAATAGGTGATTCAGAAGGGAGTGAAATTTTTTATTTACCACCTAATTAAACTAAAAATCATTGTTGTAGCAATTGAACTTTATTATCTTATATTATATTATTTTTATTTAATTTTAACTTGTGTACTTTAATCTTGTTTATTTTTGAATTTAATTTTATCGTTGTTAATTTTATTTTAAGAAATAAAAAATATAATAATTTATTTAAATTTAATTTAATTTAAATGCACTGTACTATAATAATCTATCTTACTTTATTTTAATTTATATTTTTATTTAATATTATATAATTTATTTTATTATAACTTTATATCTGATTTGATTTAATTTATAATGTCATAATGCAACTCAGAGGTCTCGAGTTCGAACCTTGGCTCTGTTTATATTTTTTGCCGCCACATCAACCGTCACGTCAGCAGCAAAAAAATGGTTATGTCAGCTTTGTCAGCAGCAATGTCAGCAGAAAATCCACATCAACTGCCATGTCAGCAGATGTGGAAGTGGTGTATATATTTGCCAAGTTTAAAAGTGGTGCATATAATTACAAATTCCGAAAAGGTCGTAGTTTTATTAGCAATTAAGCTTAATATATATTTTGATACTCCGTCTGCACCATTATCAATCTAGACTAGATGGTGACCAAGCAACAAATCATGAAGTTTAAGCGATTCAAACATGTATGAACACCACACATCCAACACAAATTCGAGATGAGAATCGAAAATACCTAGCTAACCCTAGGTCGATTAATTAACTTACGCTCGATTAAATTCCACATCAATCAAAACTGAACTCATATTCAACCAATAATGAGAATAGAGAAACGGAAACTTATAATAACGATAGAAATCACAAGCTTTTGTTCTCTATGTATTTAATTCTAACAATTCGAGCACATGATAAAAGCAAAATGGAGAAAATCTTAAGAAGAACTAAGAGTTTTTAATGTTCCCGAGCCTTGGAATTGGTCTCGGATTGTCTAGGTACGTTCGACTAACGGCACCCGCCGCTGGCACGAGGTCCGTAGCATGCGCGATGGGTGTAGGTGACAGGGCGAGCGTGCGTGCTCGCGGACACGATACCTCGCCCATTGCGGGACGCGAGGCAGCTCGCAGGGCGCGATGCCTCGCGCTCGCGGGGGTGGTTGCACTGTAGGAGCGACGCATGCGCGCGACGTCTGTTGCCCGCGCGATCCGTGGTTTGGTTTGCGGTTCGGTAAATAGCGACTCGGTGGCGAGTTTTGGTCCTATTCCGGCGACGGTTCCCAAAAAAATATACAAATAACACGAAAACATATAAATAAGCAAAATCAACCTAAAGGTCAAAAAATCTGTAAAATAAGCACAAATAACACTACAAAAAAATGTCATATTCCAACGAAAAATTATACGACAATATATTCAAATAGAAATTTCAATGGTATAACTTCCGTCACTACAAGAAAATGATGAAATTCCAATGGAAATTTAATATAATATAATGATTATAACAGCAATTACAACGGATATTTCAATACTATTATTTCCGTTAGAATTTTTCAATGGATTCCAACGAAAATTCCAACAGAAATATTTCATTGGAATGAGTTCTCCATTGGAATTTCTGTTGGATTTTGATGATTCCAACGGTGGATTTTCCAACAGGGGTGGAAATAAAATTTTGAACGGAAATTGCATATTCCAACGAAAATTCCTACGGTAAAAAGCCGTTGGAAATATTAGTCGTTGGAATCACCAAATTCCATCTAAAATTCTAATGAAAAAAAACACATTCCAACGGAATATTTCCGTTAGAATTTCTGTTGGAACCATTCCAACGGAAGCTATACCATTGGAATATCCGTTGAAATTTCCATTGGAATATATTACCATAGAATTTTCCGTTGGAATATAACAATTTTTTTGTAGGTGAGCATTATTGATCTTAAATATATGCGAAACAATTAATACAATAATATATTCATTGAAATAAAAAATTAAAAAAATATTTCATAATAGTTGGTCGAAGGTTCGACTGTCTTAATTTGGCAGGGCTTTCACTTGGAACCTTCATTAACATGGTCTTATAAGTTGCTTGGGATTAACATATAAGAAAAGTGTTAATTAATAGTCTATATTTCTTTCACGCAGCTTGTTTGTTGACTTTAGTAATCATAATGGGCCAAACGATGACTTAGGCCCAAGTTAATTCATTCCCCAGTGGTCCAGGTGTGTAATCACCGTGGGCCAAACGATGACTTAGGCCCAATCGGAACCTTCATTAACGCGGTAAATACCAAAATGGTAAATACAATAATTTTTGGTTTTTTACACAG
>CACSLK010027752.1:788152-800779 GCA_902706635.1 Striga hermonthica | reverse complement strand
ATTGTAACATGAAAATACTTATTCGACAATACAAATCTTTCATTAAGTATTTTCATGCGGTCATGTTCAGTGAACTTGTTCTCTAACAAGCACCCACATATATGTACTTGCGTCCCACGCTAATGTTGATGGAATGCAACTTTCTTGTCCAAACAAGTATACATACTATGTGCAAGTCTTTTATGGATTATTCGATATCCCTTTTCGAAACATCCATCGACTTGGAACTTTATTTAAGATCACGACTTTCAAGATATGTTCCATGATTACCATCTCTATGCGCAACCATATCTTATAACCATAAGTGATCTAGGGATTTTATCTTAAGTGCAATTTATATGATAAATGCTTACTCTTAAGATAAAGTAATGTCTTTTAATTAATATAATTCCAATAGCTTGTATTTACAAGTAGAATACATCCAATCAAAATTGGAACGCTGGGTATACTACTCTAACATCGGTAACCAGGTATTTTTCCGTATTCGAATATAATTGACTAAACCCTATTACCATCTGAATAAATTTTAAACGTCGTATTGTTAATTCGTAATGTGTATCGTCATCCCGCACACGTGCTCGACTCTTGTCCGACCGTTGGAGCAGAACTGACGAGTGTGTGCCCGTGCATAGAGTCCAAGTCAAACCACCGAATGCGTGCCAGTGAACCGAGTCCATCCGACCTACAGTCTACGCGTCGTTCTGTTAGATGTGGTCCAAGCACGCCCCTGCGTCAGTGACCGTGCCACCGTTTCAAACTTTTGCATCGGCTAAGTCGTGTCAGTCAAATTCGTGCTGGCCCGAGTTGTCTCGCCGAACTCGGACCACGGTCTAACCGAGTTGTACATAGTCAAGAGAATAATCGACCGGTTCCGAGTGAGCTGTCAGTCCAATTTAGTCGAATCTGCCTGGTCAGTCTAGACGGTTTGAGATAAATTTTAGATATCGTTCAGATAAATTTCAGATCCAGTCAGATCAAGATTTCAGATATATTTAAGATTACGGATAAAGTTAACATTCCAGATAGATTTAAGATTCAAATATAATTTAGATTTCAGTCAGATTAGATTAAATCTGATTTTAGTTCCAGAATTAGAATGCTTCAAAGAACTCTAGAATGCCTCAAAGACAATAATATTTTCAAAATCAGCTCGTAAATCCCTAAAATAATTATTAAAAGAGCAGAGTGAGCAAACCTAGTCAGATCAGATAATATATTTAAGTTTTATTCTAAGCCCAATACTTAGAATATTTCGCTCCTAATTTTGTAGCTTGAGTAGAGTCGAGCCTCCGCCTGGTACACAGTATATTTCAGATATTTCAGCATTTGCATTCGTCAATTTTCAAGTGGGGACCATGTACTGTGTATTTCATCTCTTTTAATAATTTACCATGTCTGAGGTCTATTGTTGTAAATATTTTTTCGGAGTTAAATCAAAAGATTCGACCCCGGGTCGTGTCTCACGAGGAAGGTCAGCCGGAATAAATTATGCGATTATTCAAACGCGAACAAAAGAAATAAAATTCCTGGACATTCTAAATCAAGTTTTGTTGGTTTTTAATTATCAACTACTGCGAATAAATAAAATAAAGCGAGTAAATAGCAAACGATCACGTAGAACAAATAAGGATTAAGAAGCTAGGGAGTCGTGGATATCCATTTTGGTTCAGGATACAATTGTCAAGCAAGCGATTGTTCGGTTAAGTGAGTTGACTAACCTGCACGTTCAAGTATTCGTTCTCAATAACTGTTCGTAATAAGAGAATGAACTGAAACGACCAATTAGCAATCATTTAACACCTAGGCAATACTATTACGAACAAGCCTGGTTTGTACGAGCCTACTTCGACCGACTCCTCCCCTTTCGGTTCTAAGGGTCGATAAAGTTAAACTAGAGGGTGATTAATCAACTAGCCCGTTTAGAATTAACAACGTCAAGTATGAATTTATCAAATCCAATTGAAACAATTGAAAATTGAAGTGTCACTTCTTCAACGATTATCAAAACTCAAGATCAAATAGCCGAAAACCCTAATAAGATTAACTCGTACAAATGAACGTCTTAAGCCCGACAATCACAAATGAATTCAAAACATCGATCCCCTAATCCCTAGCAATTGAATTTAGCTACTCATAATCGAACAATCAACGAAAAGAATCTCAACCCAAAAATTCATAGTTAACGATTGAATTAAAAAGAAATTCTTACGATTGATAAATCCCAATGATGAATATGCTAATCAAGCTTGAATCCAAAGGAAATAGTAAAATCCGAACATAAATTCTTGTTCTACGGTGAAAATTATTGAAGAAGAGTGAAAGAACGAATTGAAAAATCGAAAAGAAGGGTTTCGGTCTTTTCTTGCGTAAAAAAAGAATATCCCGACTAACTCCCGATCTCATATTTATAATGGTACAGCAGCACGGCGCGGAGCACTTCACGGGCGCGACAAGAACTCCCTTCGCGGCGCGGGACAACGGCACGGACACGGCAACACATCTTCTCGCGGCGTGAGAGTACTTTCGCAGCGTGGCAAGCGAGCTTCTCGCGGCGCGACGTGTCTTCGCGGCGCGGCAGGTGGTAGCAGGTGGTAGCAGGTGGTCCTCTGTCCAAGTAGTGAGGTCCTCGCGGCGCGAGGAGGTCTTCCGTCACGGCGTGGTATGATGGCGCGGCGCGACAGACTCGGTTCTTCACGGCGAGGAGGTATCGCAGCGCGACAACTTTTCTTCTCCACGGCGTGCTGTGTTCTCGCGGCGTGGAGGTGCTGGGCATCGCGGCGCGGCGGTCTCGCGAGGTGTACTGGGACTTGGAACTCCTCTGTCCGTCATGTGGTGCATGCGCGGCGCGGTGCCTGGAACTTCTCTCACGGCGCGGGCAGACTCGCGGCGCGGCGGAAAAGCATGGGACCTCTGTCCATCTCGTGACAATGGCGCGGCGCGGAGCCTTTGTTTTCATCCTCTGTTCAAGATGCGGCGTGGTCGCGGCGCGAAGCCTGGGCACTCGGGCCTTAATGTCTTATTCTGCGTATTATGTTCGTTCGGGCTCGTTCGACCTCCAAATTTGATTTCGTCTTCTGATGCATGTTGTCGACGAGATGCTCTATCTAATATAAGTTTCCCAAGCTGACTTATCGTGGTAATAGGTCCTCACGAATCTTACCACCTGCACATCAAAGACAACAAAAAACCGAAAAAAGACCGAGAAAACACTGGAAACACCTAGATGACTCCAAATAGAGAAAAATTACGGACAAAACACAAAACGAACGAAAAGCAAATGAAAAGACTCAAAATGGGGGAAAAGAAAAAGAAAATAAGAACGAAAAATGCAACAAAAATGGGACAAACATCTATATATGATTAAATTGAAGGATCGAGACGAATGAGTGATCTCGTCTTGGTCAATATTTCAGTATTTCAGTTATGACTTGGATGTGTGTGATTAGGGCCCGTCCTAAGTCTAACGTCCAGATGAGTGGGCGATGCCTAACCTGTATTTCTGTGGGAGTGGACCCCTAGAGTGTGCACATGAGTACCGGTTTACCGTTAGTCCCATAGTCAAACCAGTTTATTCATATATATGTTGATTTCATAGTTTGTTATTAATTGTGCTGAGTATTCAGTGTCGGTCCCGACGGAGTACCGTTGATTCTTTTGTGCTCACGCCTCCCCACTACCCTTATTTTTCAAGTGATAGAGTCCCGCGTGGAGTGTGAATCAGATGTGGTGGTGGTCATGTTTGTGTTATGTTATGTTTTGTATTGTTCGATTTATTTATGCCTTAGTTATGTTTCATTGATTGCTTGTATGCTCTTGATGTTTGAACCTATATTTGCTTCCACATTCTAGAACTGTATTTCATAATTTTAGATTAGTATTTCAGTATTTCAGAATTTCAGACTAGTATTTAAGTAGTTCAGAATTTCAGATTAATATTTCAAACTAATATTTCAGTATTTCAGACTATGAATGCTTAAATCCTGAGATGTTCATGGCGCCTTATTAGAGTAATAAACTATACTCGTTTGCATGCCTAATAGTTTAAAGATATTAAAGATTGAAAATTTAAGATATAAGTTGAGTAACATCTTGCATATTAAAGTTAAAGTATTTTCGAAAAATTAATATAAGTTTTTGAAAATTAAATCAGTGTTTTCCATTTATAGCGCGAAAAATTTACTCTGATTTAGTAAGTTTAGGCGAGGTGTTACATTTCAAATCTCAACTGATTTTTTTTTCTGGCTCACTGCTGAGTCTCTTTCGCAATTTTCCCTCAATATTCCTGTGGCCGAAAAGTCCCAATAAGTCTATTTGTTCCTTTTTCTTCTCCAAAACAATATAAGGAAAAGATGTGGAAGTGGGATTGGGAATCGTCTTCTCCAAAACATGATCTTATTTGACTATTTCTATTTAATAAATTATTTACTTTATTTATACTTTACTTTATAATTTTAAGTGGGGGCCTGGACCAAATGATTAAATATGTATAGAATAAATATATTACATATATACATACTACTTAGAGATATAAAAAAAACATTGGGGAACCATGGCCCCTCAACCATAAACGTCTTTGTTTATAAATTAAAATTTTCCAAACAAGGCTTATTAGTTGATGATGACACATGTGTACCGTGGCAGGAGAGAATAACAGTTTTTTAATTTTTTTTTTACCTTTTTCATCTGTACATACACACACTCACCACCTATAAATACGTACTTGCACTGTCTGCATGTGCAGTATGACAACAGTGCGAGTATGTATTTATAGGTGGTGAGTGTGTGTATATGTACAGGTGAAAAAGGTAAAAAAAAAAAGTTCAAAAACAGTTATTCTCTCTTACCACTGTACACATGTGCCATCATCAGCTAATAGGCCTTGTTTGCATAATTTTAATTTATAAATAGAGTTTATAGTTGGGGGTCATGGTCCCCCAAAGTTTTTTTCATCTCTTAGTAGTATGTATATATAATATATTATATTCTATACATAGTTAATCATTTGCCCGGCCCTCACTTAAATTAAAAAGTAAAGTATAAATAAAAGTAAATAATTTATTAAATAGAAATAGTCAAATAGGATCATGTTTTGGGGATGCACGATTCCTAATCCCACTTCCACATACTTTTCTTATATTGTTTTGCAGATGTAAAAGGAACTGTTAGAATTTTAGGTACCGAATATTCTAGATTTTTACACAAAGATCAGAAATTAAAAATACACATCGAAAATAAATAAACACGAATGATTCAAAAAATTTAGCCTACAAGTAAAATCACTTGTAGACTAATTTAGCCTACGATTTATAGAAAGATATTTTTTAGCTTCTTTTTTTTGTACATTTCATAGTATGCTAAATCCACCATGATCAAGTTATTTTTAGCTTCCTTTTTTTGTATGGTTTATAGAAAGTTCATCCTAAGTTTATGCTTGAATAAATTTAAGGTCAATCCAAGTTCGTGCATAATCTCATATAAGTCCGGGTTCTGTGTTCTTAAACAATGTACATACAACATGAAAGTGTTTTTTTCTTTTTTTTTTTTCTCCTTTAATTTTGTTGAGAAGTGAACTCAAAACATTTGTTGTACCAGTGTTTTGTTAGGTGGAATGTATGTTATTGATGCTAGTGGCAAGGCGTTGTGGGAGATGCGTAATCATGGGGTAAGAAATCGAGTTGGCTTACTTGAATTATGTATTTTTTTTAGTTTTTTTTATTTTTTATTTTTATTTTTAACTTCCTGCCTTTATAATGATGAAATCATTTCAGAATCTAGAGAAATGTTAAGAATCTAGAGTTTTGTCTCTTTCTCTTTGTGCCAGCTGGCCCTGACCGAATGTTCTGACTCCCGGTAATAAGCCTGTACTTATTATTAGGTTATCGTTTTTATAGCAGAAATCATTTGAAGAGGCGATAGAATCTGTAGAAAAGGCTAAAACACGCAAAGATGGCTCGTGCTAAACTCTATTTCAAGGTTTCTGTTTGTTTAATTCGTGCTGGATTTTATTGGCTGCTCATCCCAGTTTTCTCGTGCGAAATAAAGAGTAAAGTTTAAGTCAACTTGTATAGGCAAACAATATATGGTTTTATAGGCACCTGTGCATTATAGCACTTAATTGTTAGGTGCGTGCATATAAATCCGACTTAACTGACGTAATCGCATTTCGTAGCACTTAATTGTTAGGTGTGTGCATACAAATCAGACTTAATTGAGCTAATCCTGTTTCGTATTGTTCAGAATATAGAGATACCAATTTTTTTCACTTAAAATCTACAATGCTACAAGTGCTGGTTTCATGCTGTAATTTTTACTTTGTGTGGATTAATGTGCAGCAGCTGATTATTGTAAACATGGCACTTTTTAGGTGCCACTAAACTTTGGCTAATTCAACTTGCGTATGTCAGGTTTCGAGCCATCATATCACATAGCGTGTGCATGTGTATTGATCAAACAGCCCTGTTTGTTTTGTCAGTGGCTATTGAGATGAACCAAATTTATTTTACCATTTCTCATCTGATAGATAATTTTATGAATTTCAAAGAAAATTGAGGTAGAATTACGATAAAGTCCTCGTACTCAGTCGTAGATTATGCCTCCTACAATTGAACGAATGATACATTATTGTCTACCCTTAATAACTGTGAAGATATTTTTTTGCAGGGCTGTCCCTCGAGGCACTGTTGCTTCTTCTATTTTAGGAAATCCCTTTGCATAGTGGTTCGACTCCATCAATTTGCATTATTATAGAAATCCATGGTGAAGTTCGTGTCTATTCTTCGTTGTACAATATTAATATTAAGAGTTTTCTTCTCAATGCCACATTTGTCATGTAAATTTTTTTATCTGCTTTAACGTTGTTGATATTACCTCTCTTTTTTATGTTGTGCTGCTTGTTTGTGGTTCATAGTTGATATTCGTATTTGGTGATTTATGAAGTTATCAGAGGATTTACAGTGCTTGTTTGTGGTTCATAGTTGATATTCATATTTGGTGATTTATGAAGTTATCAGAGGATTTACAGTGAATGAATGTGAAATGTTGAAGGCTTACATCTTTTGAAGTATGGTTTTTAACCTTCAAAAGTTTCAAATAGTGGGAACTTTCGGTTTTCTGTTTCGAGTTTGTATGTGGGATCATTAAGCAAGGGATTTGGTGTGTCGTTTCAGCGTATTCATCTCATTGTTGTGGACAATGATATCTCGATCGTCATATTGTTTGCCTTTTCTTTCGAGTTTAGTTGCTGTAATTGGATTTTATTCATTATCTTTTTTGTTTCTCCATACGATAGTGTATGCTAAAGTGAGCTCAAAGTGAAAAAAGAAAAATGGGTGCATGGTTTAACTCTCTTGGATATTATGTTTGCATCTTGTTTTAGTAAAAACATTAAAAAGAGATTAAGTTTAAGGATGAAGATTCTTGTTTTAAAGTCATTGCTGCAAATCTTTCTGAAGCAGTTGTAACAATGCCTCATTGTAGTATAGACGTGAACTGAATGAAGAGCTTACGGTTGGCTAATGATTAAAGTCATAGTATGCTATAAACACGTAAATCTGCCATTATCAAGTTATTTTTAACTTTCTTTTTTGTACGGCTTATAGAAAGTCCATCCTAAGTTTATGCTAGAATAAATTTAAGATCAATCCAAGTTCATGCATAATCTTGCCAGTCTAGGTTTTATGTTCTTAAACAATGTACATACAACATGAAAGTTTTATTTTTTTTTTTTCTAATTTGTTGTCTCAAAAAATATGTTGCATAAGTACCTTGTTAGGTGGAATGTATATTATTGATGCAATGGCAAGGCGCTGTGGGAGATGCATAATCCTGGGGTAAGGCATTGAGTTGGTTTACTTGCATTATGTGTTTTCTTAGTTATTCTAATTTTCTGCCTTTAAAATAATGAAATCATTTCAGAATCTAGAGAAATGTTAAACATGTACTTATTATTAAGTTATCGTGATTGCAGAAATCTTTTGAAGAGGCGATGGACTCTGTAGAAAAAGCTAAAACACGCAAAGATGGCTCTTTCTAAAACTCCATTCAAGGTTTCAGTTTGTTTGATTCGTGTTGGCTGCTCACCACAGTTTCTCGAACGGAACAAAGAGTATAGTTGAAGTCAACTTGTATAGGCAAACAATATATGGCTTTATAGGGCATCAAAGTGTTAGGCGTATGTATACAAGTCATACAGATTTCGACAATTTATACTTTGGAGAAATCCACATGGTGTTGTTGTTGATCTAATCGTGTTTGGTATTGTTCGAATGTAGAGATACCAATTTTTGTCACTTCAAATGTACAACCTACAAGTGTTAGTTTCATGATGTAATTTCTCACATATATATATATATATATATATATATATATATATATAAGAGATATATCTCCCTTATACATATAAGAAAAAGTGTGAGGGATTGTGGCGCTGACACATGTCATCTTTTTTGGACAAAAATGCCCTTTAATTTCAGCTGTTTTTACTAATGTTGCCACTGCTTTTGTTGTCAAATGACAGAGTTGCCCTTAGAAGACACCTGCGTTGCAAACAACGGAAAAACTGGTGAGATCACTGAGATGGTGGTCGTACGGCGCAATCCTCTCGCCCTCAGTGCTACTACCGTGTGTCAGGGTGCACCTAATTATTTGCCTCTCGCCCTTCTCGCTACTGTTTGCGAATTTTTTTAGCGTGAAATCGGGGTACGGTTTTTACTTTTGGAGATTTTGCATTTGCTGCCAATTAAATCTCCTCCTTTCATATTCTTACTAGTACAACGCCCGTGTATTACACGGGTGCTTGCTAATTTTTTTTTTCTTAAAATCTAAAATTATTTAAAAAGGAAGTTGAAAATTTAAGTACCTTTTAAAAATATTAATATTATTATATTTAGTATGACACTTTTTATTTGTGCGACTTACTTGTGTTATATTATAATAATTTTTTAACTTACAACATATAACTACATTAAACATAAGTATGTCAATTGAGAAATAATTTTATTTTTCTAATGAACTAGTACAGAGCCCGTGCGATGCACGGGGGATAATTATCTCTGTCCCTTATAAAAAGCAAATATCAGTTACAATTCAAAGTACTTACCTAATGAAACATCATGTCATTAATAATATTGTTGGAGAAAACTAATCTATATATTATTGAAAACTTTCTTATATACAAGTTTTATGAAGAAAATGCTTGAACGGATATATTGAAAAGATTACTAAAAACAATTGAATATAACATCTCCACTTTCTTGCACAACACATTTCCATTATGATGACAAAAGGTGACCCTTCATTTTCATAATGATGCTCCAAATCAACCAATTGATCAACATAACGCCCCCAAACAGTGCATTCCTTTACGTTCCCCCTAAACAATGACACCACAAGTTATATAAGATCGAAAAATTGAAATCGGATATTTATATTTACATTTATATTTAAAAAAAGGATGAAATAATTTATTTTTAAAAAAAAATAGGTAAAATACTTATATTTTCACAACAATTTTTTTTTTTCTGAAATAAAATAATAATTAATAATTAATTAATAATTAATAAAATTAATAAAATGATATAAAATAAAATAAAGTAAAATAAAATAAAACGATATCTTTCATAATAAATGGTGTAACAAATCCCACTTAATCCAAATAAAAAGTGTAACAAAATTTCAGAAGTTAAGGATTTACTGGTTGTCTGAATTACGTAATATATGTTTACAAATGATTATAAAAAGTTAAAAATGGAGGATGCTTACTCCAAGTCCATGATAGAGAATACTATCATTTGTGTAGGAACTCCCTTAACAACCTTCATCTGGATTGGTTGTATTGAAACAACCAATCCAATAATGTCTACATAAATATTAAAAAATGCATTATATTCAAAAAACAAAATATAAAAGAGTATAATATATTGGAGAATTTTATCTAATTAAAAATATTACAAATTAGATCATAAAAAAAAAAAATCGAACGTACCAAACAACATGACTTCTTCAATCTTACGAACATCCATCAAAGTAAGGAAGTTTCTAAACTCAAAACGATGCATAGGAAAATCCCCCTTCCATTTGACAATCTTCGTTTGACCATGGATAATGATCCTCCATTTTCCTATAGTCGATTTGTAGATTCCAATGTTGCTTTCAACTTGATAGTTTGTGAAGACATACTTACCCCCTTCTTCAATATCACCGACGAATTTTGGATATTCACAGGTCGAATAATGCCAGTAATTCGTAATCCCTAAAATAATACATATTGGATTAATTAATTATTGAATCATTTAAGCATTTAATAAACAGAAGAAAATAAGTTAAAAATTAAATTTAAATACATTATGAATGTGTGAACAAATAGTTGTAGCTCCTGCCGTATAAATGGTTTGGTAGTCCGATTTCAAATCTTCGGCATACTGCTTTTTTGCTGCTCGCACTTCGGGGTCATTTGGATCCCCCCTCGGTGGGCCCCTGAATTGGGGATTTCACGACTTTCCACCGAAATATTTCTTATTATTACTATTTTTCTTCTTCCCTGTCGGTTCAGGATTTGGTTATGAGAAGTCAAAGTTAGAAATTGACATTGAATCCTCATCAATAATGTGTTGTTGTGCTCGAGCGGGAAATTCATGGAATGTGCTCGGTTTATTCTGGCAGAGTGTCCATCGAAACAGAGAATTCGGTTTGAGGTCAGCTATTGCAGAAACTAGAAGTGTTTCAGGATGACATGGCTCCATGTTTTGGACCCGATCATTGAACCGAGCAATATAATTCTTCACACTTTCGTCATCCGTTTGAACTATATTTGTGATAGATTCCTTCGAGATATGACAAACTTGAGCACCAATGAAATGAGATCAAAATGTTGACCTCAATTGCTGCCAATTCCAAATAGAACAATGTTTTAATGAATGATACCACTTTTGGGCCCGAGGCCCCAGACAGATAGAACATTCTGTAAGAAAAAAAATTGGTTTTTGTACCAATTTAACGATTTCATTTGTCGTAAGTGGAAGACTTAGAAAATTCTCAAAATCATTTTTAAGGTGAATGAGAAATTAATTCTAAGTGTTATATGCTAACTAATTGAGTTTAAATAACTCAAAGATTGTAGGGTTCACAAACATTTTGTTTTGACAAACTAAACGAGCCATAATTATAAATTATGTATGCTAGTATTTTAGAAGGGTGATAGGTCGAAAAATGTGCACGATTTATATATTTAATGGTGTATTTTTATACACTAAATTTATTCGCACGTTTATATTTTTTCGACATATTTATTATTTGGATGGATTCATATACATTGGTAGTTTTTATGTTTACTAGTATTCATCCTGTGCACATGCACAAATAAAAATAAAAATTTATATATTATATGTATGTATACAATATATAAAATTATATTAGATAATTGATGTATTACATTTTACATTTTGATATATGCAAATGTGTAATGCGAATATAAATTATTTAATTTATGTATGAATCTTTATATTGATGCCATAAATTTTAATGGATAATATAATTTAGTAATTTACGGACCATACAATTAATTAGTTAGAAAAATATAATAATTATTTTTTATCATTGCTATAACAATTGTTTATGTGATTTTAAGGTGTTTAATTATGATACTCATGCCAATTAACTAATATTAGATAAAAACCGCTTAAAAAGACAAAAATATTTCATTTATTTAGAGAAAGTATTTTAAACAAAAAAAAAAAAAATTGTTATACAATCTATATATATATATAATTACTAGCCAATAGCATTTAATAAAACCTATTTAATAAAACCTCTAACTTTTTTCCCTCCATTTTCAGTTACAAAATTTAACATTAATAATTTTTACTTCTCACATTAATACATCATATAAAGTGTAATCATGTATGTTTCTATTATATTATATAATAGTTATTGCTAATACTAACTAATGATAATTCACAATTAATATAAATTACATAATTATAAACAACTGTTTCAAATTATGTATTTTAACATCAATATTATATTTTTCTTTTGTAGCTCATAAAAATATTTCTTTAAAAACAATTAGTATATTGTTTTAATAGCATAGTTAAACAATTTTAGAATCTTATAAACAATTGTTTTTTAATAATATGTATATATATATATATAATTGCTAGCTAATCATTAAATAAAACCTCATAAATAAAATCTAATTAATAAAACTTCATTTATTTTCCCTCCAAAAGAAGTTACAAAATTTGTCATTTATATTTTGCCTTTCATATTAATACCCCTATTAAGTGTAATCATGTAAAAAAATTAATAGCATAAACTATTATATAATATAATAGCAAAAAAATAGCATTAACTACTATAATAATAATAATAATAATAATAATAATAATAATAATAATAATAATAATGATAATAATAATAATAACAATAATAATAATAATATTTTGAAACAATAAAATTGTTTATACTTATGTAATTTATATTTAGTGTGAAATGTTATGAGTTGGTAATAGCATTAACTATTATATAATATAATAACAAAAAGTTATATGATTACACTTAGTAGGGTGTATTAATGTGAAGGCAAAATATGAATGAAAAATTTTTTAACTTCTTTTTGAGGAAAAATAAATG
>CACSLK010027752.1:725676-745284 GCA_902706635.1 Striga hermonthica | reverse complement strand
AATTTAAAATTAAATTATATATCGTATTTTTGACATATAAATATACATAAAAGTAACAAAAATAAATGTTTTGTATATAAAATTTGTACATCAAAGTGTTAAAAGAATTGTATCTCACAATAAATATTTACTATATCAATATATTTACATAGTTTTTCAATATATTTACATAGTTTTTTATATTTTTATATAAAAAAATAAAAAAAAATAAAAAAATATTTATGGATTGGGTCAACCGGGTTGGCGCGGCCGGGTCAATGATCTAGGTCGACCGGGTCAATGCCGAGTTGACCGAGATTTGACCGGGTCCACTTTTACCCGGTCCAAATAGCTCACTCGGACTGGTTTCAGTTCCGGGTGGTCGGGTCTCGAGTTGATCCACCGGGCCGGTCCTGGTGAAAAAACAATGTTTGTGAGATAAAAAGGTGAAAAGAAAATTATTTCTAGGAAAAAGTGAGATAAATTTAAGAGGGTGAAAGAATATGAGATGGAATATAATGATTAATGTTGATTTGATGTAAAAATAATGAATATAATAAAAATGTAATTATAATACTTGTTAAAATTGATAGCTAAACTAAGTTTTGTAGGAAATCATATAATAATGATTAATTTTATTTTTTAATTGTTCTAGTGGGATTCTGTAGAATAAAGTGGGGTAAAATAATTTTGTGATTTTTTTTTTTAATTTGTTGTTTGAATGAGATAAATTTGGCTGAACGCTAAAAAAAATAAATTGTCATAAAAGTTGGCATGATTTTTGCCTCAAGATTGAATTTTTCAGATGAGATCCTGAGTCCATTTTCTGAAAAAACAAGAAGAAAAAGATTTTTTTTATTTTTGTTACCCTTTTATTAATTTCTGCAATTTTTATTTTTCTTTTAAAAAAAATAGTCTTCTCCACAAGAGAAAACAACTGCTCAACCTGCAACTCAACATCCCCATACAAACTCCTCCACAGAGTTACCGAAAGAGACAACAAATTAGGCATCGGGAAACCTTTCCAAGGGCTCGACTGGAAGTCACTCAACAATGTCGACCTTTACGCGGCACAAAAGGAACTCTACCTCGGAAAAAAATGTCAGGTGGACGATAAACCGAGCCCTTGGCAATTTTGGATGATCATGCTCAAGAGTGGCAATATGGACACATACGCAGCTAAGTGCCCGAAAAACGGGCTTAAAGTGGGCCCGTTCGGGCCAAGAACCCAATTCCCATGTTTCGGCAAAGGCTGCATGAACCAACCGTCGATTTACCACAACTACACGTCGTTGCAAGGGGATAATTTGCTCGAGGGAAGTTTTTACGGGTCGTGGGATTTGAACTCTGATTGGAGGCAGGAGAAGAACATTTCGTATTACTCGGTTACTTGGGAGAAGGAGCTCGGGAAAGGGAGTTGGGTTTTTCGACATGTTTTGAGGACATCGGTTAAGTACCCGTGGCTAATGCTTTACCTACGAGCCGATGCCACGAGGGGGTTGTCCGGAGGGTACCACTACCCGACTCGGGGGATGCTGAAGATTGTAAGTTGAATTTCGTGATTAATTACTGCATGTTTTTAAAAGGCGTATAGCTTTAAAAAAAAAAAAAAAAAATCCAACAATGCAGATACCGGAATCGCCAGATTTCAGGGTTCGGTTCACCCTCAACGTGACAGCTGGTGGTGGGCCCCACAGCCAGTTCTACCTGCTCGATATCGGCGGCTGCTGGAAGAACGACGGCCGGCCGTGCGACGGTGACGTGGCATCCGACGTCACGCGGTACAGCGAGATGATAATCAACCCGAGCACCCCTTCTTGGTGCAGTCCCAACGACCCGAGACTCTGCCCGCCCTCCCACAGGTTTCCCAACGGAACCCGAGTGGGCCGGCACGAAAAGGCCCGATTCCCTTACGAGGCCTACCACTTGTACTGTGCCCCGGGAAATGGGGCCCACGTGGAGCAACCGAGCACGCCTTGCGACCCGTACAGCAATCCACAGCCGCAGGAGATCGTGCAGATACTGCCTAATCCCGTTTGGGGTGATTACGGTTATCCAACGACCAAAGGAAATGGATGGATTGGAGATGCAAGAACTTGGGAGCTTCATGTTGGGAGGCTTTCACAATCTCTTTACTTTTACCAGGTTTCTGATTTTTTTTATTTTTTTTTCCTTTTCCTTTTCTGATTATAAACTTTTTTGACAAAAATGCATTTTTAGTCTTGTTGGTTTAACGTCATCCTTCCAAGACTCCAATTTTTCGGCTTTTGGTCCTGTTATTTAATATTTCGTTGCAATTTCAGTTCTTTTGCAACAAAATTTTAAATTACAAGACTTAATTGTTAATCGAAAATCTTGGAATTTGTTGCAATTTAAGTCCTCAAATGACTGAAATTGCAGTAAAATATTAAATCGCAGGATCAAAAAGCAAAATGTTGGAATCTCGGGACTAAAATTGCTATGCCGTGGCCAAAAAATGCATTTTTGCCAATTTTTTTCTTTCAAATGATTATTATAAAGAGGTGTTTATTGCTATCTGCAGGATCCAGGGACTTTACCAGCTAGGAGGCAATGGACATCCATTGATCTTGGTGCAGAAATATATAAAGATCCCGATCAGGTGGCAGAATGGACCGTTAGCGATTTCGACATTTTTGTACCGAGAAAATAGCTCATCATATAACAATGAAAAAAAAAGCTACAACTCTTCATTTGATAAATCTTGAAACTTTTGTTCTCAATATCTAGAGCTCTGTCTAATGAAAAGATGAAAGAAAAATGAAAACATTTGTCTGCCCGTTTAAATTTAGCACTTTATGATCCAATTGTACGATGTTCTAAGCTACCTTTTATTTGGTGGATCCACCAGAGAGACACCTTCTACAAGACATATATTTCATCAGAGCTTGGGGCTTCCTTGTTCTAATCTTCAATCGTGAAAGCTGCACATTGTAAAAATATTTCGTAAATATTCCATCAAAGTTCTCGGAGAATTCGATCCTAACGATGTAGTCATAATTTTGCAATGATAATTCTAATCTTCAATACATAAAGCAGGAGATATTACTTCAGTTACAAACACACACTGAAGAAACACCATTGAATTTTGTTTCTGAAGATATATAATGGATCCTTTAAAGACTAAGGCAAGGTAGTTGCAATGTGCACAAACAATAAAACTATACCTCTAAACCACATTATAGGTATGTATCCGATAATATCTAGATAATTAAGTGATTGTACGCACAAGCACAAAATAATCAAAATTAATTATGCTAATAAACAATTTGAGCCACCAATTATAGTCGACTGATCTTCTCCACCCGTTGGTAGGCGCAATATCTCTCTTCGATGTATCCAAACCTCCATTGCACATGTGTTTCCCTCAACTTTCATTATCTCAAAATAGTTATCCCATGACATGTGTGTGCTTCGCTGTTGACTATCCTTTTTCGACCACTTCAGTTATGAAGAACGTCGTCTGGAAGATACAGACACTCACAAATTTGTGATGGTCTATATATATATATATATATATATATATATATACACACACACCAGAGACGAAGTTCTTCGCAATTGAGGTGGTCGAAATAGGATAGTCCAACAAATAGGAAACACAAGTGTTGTAACGGGCAGTCCAACAAATAGGAAGTGTTGTAACGGGTATGTAAAGGAGAACTATTTTGAGATACTCAATAGTTGGGGGAGATATGGTGCAATGGAGGATATGGATACATTGAAGAGAAAGATATTGCGTGCGGGACCAACGGAGGAGATCACTTAACTATGGTAACTCAAATTCATTATTAGTATAATTAATTTTGTTTACTTTGTGTTTGTTTGTGGTGGTACAATCACTTTAGATTTTGTCTTTAGATATGTACATGTGTTTAGTGCTATAGTTTACTCTATGATGCAGATTGTGACAGTTTATTGCAAAGTTTGGAACTTCTACACGCGACATTGGAGAAGCGACATTGCTTCTCCAATTGATGAACTGCCTTTACCCAAGTCTTCAAAGGATCTTTGATTATATCTTCAGACTTAAACCTAATTGACAAGTTGGCTTATAATTTATAAGCAAATTTCGAGCTTACAGCTTGATAGATTATGACTTAGGGATGAAAAACTAGCATATATGATAAAAGTGTTTGTAAAATTAGTTGATAAGCTAGTTGAAATAAATTTTTCAGCGGGCTTATTTGAAAAGCTACCCAACGAAGCTTATGAGATAAGCTCGTCTAACCAAATAAGCTATAAGCTAACTTATTATCCTTACCAAACACACTCTCAACTACTCCAAACAATTTTCAATGCTTGATATATCTTCAATTTGTGTCTGCACATATATGATGACCTAATATCTTCTGATTTATGTATTGCAGATGGGATTATCATTGCAAAATTGTATCTGCAGATACAATTTTAAGGTTAAGACCTTCACTTTTTCCATTCCATTCTCTTGTAATCTTTTGCTCTCTCTCATCCGAACTCTCAGCCGCACAAGCTCCCTATGTACAGATTTTTCCTTTTGATGTTCAATGAAATATTTGTTCACTTTTAGTTTTAATAAATTGATCTTGGTACAGAAAGATATAAAGATCCCAATCAGGTGGCAGCATGGACCATTAGCGATTGCGAATTTGCGACACTTTTGTACCAAGAAAATAGTTGATCATAACAAGACAATGAAAAAAAAAAGCTACAACCTTCCATTATGATTAATCTTGAAACTTTTGTTCTCAAATAGAACATTATCTAATTGACAGCCGTTGCATGAGTAAAAATTTGATTAATATATCTGCCCATTCAAATTTAGGATTTTATGATCAATTATATGATGTTCTCTGAGGTACCTTTTTATTTGGGGGACCCACCAGAGAGACACCTTCCACAAGACATATATTTCATCAAAGCTTGAGGCTTCCTTGTTCTAATCTTCAAACGCGAAAGCTGCACATTGTAAAAAAATTCATAAATATTCCATCACATTTTTCAGAGAATTTTGCATGGCAGCTCCAACCTTAGGAGGCAATTTCCTATTTCAAAAGATCGTTCGGATTTGTATACTTCGACTCTATCTTAGAGGTGGGATTTAGTAAAAGATCCAAATGAATATGGTATTGTGATGTAACACCAAATGGCGTATTCTTTAGATATTCAGCATGCCAAATGAAGGTATCGACATGCACTCTGCGTAAAACTTTAATGAAGGTAAAAGTTAGAAAACCGAAATACCTTTCGTCTGGTTGCTTTTGGTGGGTTCCAACAAAGCAGTCTCCTTGATCTCGGTTCTAATCTCCTGCAGAATGGAAAGAACATTACAGATTCTCCGATAAAAAAACCAACCTTTGTAGCAAACTTTCAACATTAAAACCTTGTTCAAATGTAAATGAATATTGTCGTATAGCGATAATCACGAAAAACAGAATCATCAAAATATCTTGACAGACTCGTGTGAAACTGTATTACGTTTTTAGAATTTAGTTTTAGGGTGATAATCATAAAACAAAGGATCCCACACTCGTAACTATTAGCAAATATAATCGAACCGGGAAAAAAAAGTTGAGAGAATACGTACAAATTTTCCTGCTCGAGCTTCTCGGCAATCGAGACCGTTTTTCTCCTGGACCAGCCGTTGCTTTGCTGCGAACCAATCTCTGCATGCTGAATCACATGAGCCAGAGACACCTTGCTTCTATCTATGCTAAGACTCTGGTTTCCCTCACCTAACAAATACGATATTTTTTGGCTCGATGAATTTCCAATATTGCCCCTGTCCCTCGAGCTCTCTCGTGGAGAGGCTTCGAGCTCGACAATCTCTGTTCTCGGTTCACATCTAATATCGATGGTCACTGGGGATTTGAGGACCGACTCGAATGCTTGTAACACGTACTGTCTGAAATTTTCGGCTTTGGATTTCGTCAGCTGGGAGGTAAACAGAAGCTGCACAGTTGGAGCTGCCAAAAAGATCAAATTTGAGATAATTACTGAAAATATGATTTATGATGTTTGTTTATAACAACATCAAAAAGTACCTGTTCCATAACTGACCGAGATCAGCTTCCCTTCACGATACATAAACTCTTTCACGGTACTAATAGGAATCTTTTCAAGCACTTGCAGCCAAATCTCCTCAGTTTCGCTGTTCCCATTAATGACGATGCCATTTGACTTTTCAGCATTGCTTTTCCTCGGTTTTCTCAAGGGACTGTGATGAAAGCTATTATCAGAGGAACTCGGGGGCACATAATTTTGCTCGGGAGCCAACTGTAGAAGGGCAGCCGTTAGCCAAGTTATGCGGTCGTTTGATACCCTTAGCTGCTTTTCGGCTTCTGAGAGAGTCTTTAAGGCCTGGCGCAGTTTTTCCATTTCTTCTTTCGACACTGTAGATTATACGCGCGCTTTGGTCCATCAATATGAAGAAATGGATTTTAATGAATGATAATCGTTTTCTAATTTTTTTTCACAATCTAAAAAAAAAAGATAAAAACAACACCAACTCTACGGTTATAAGTTATAACCACATTTACACCAATTAGAAATGTTTAATTAAAGTAGACGGAGAAGTGAGTTAATTTACCCCCCAATGAAATACGAGAATAACAAGTAAAAAAGATACAACTTTAACTAACGAAATGGGGTGAGTACGCTATAAAGGAAACAAAAATGTCAGAAGTTTGTTGGACAATGTAAAAAAGATCAAACGGGTTGTGAGATAGTGAAAACTCACGTGCATTATGCCGAAAGAATTTCATTCTAGATCCTTCTTTCATGAAATCATAGCTTCCAGCCAGAATATCAGTTATAACAGTTGCAAGCTGTGACATTAATGCCAATGGCTCGATACCAGATTCCATGATATCTCTCAGATTCTTCACCGTATTAACTGTGTCGGCAGATAACGCTAAATCAAGTAGGTCCACTAACTTCTCATCTGAAACAAGCCCAACCTGTAAATAAAAAAAAAAAGGGGGCAGTAAAAATATGTTGACTTTCCAACTCAGGATTAATATAAGATTACTTCAAGTCAAAAGAAGAAAATAATTTACCAATTCTTGTACAAGGCCAAGAGATATTCTCTTCCCAAGCAAACTCAGTTGTTCTAAAGTCATCTCAGCATCCCTTAAAGATCCATCTGACCTCGATGCTATAAGCTTCAAAGCATCCTTATCGATTTCCAAATCCTCCTTACTCGCAATCCACTGCAAAGTATAAATTACATCTGCATCCTTCAACTTTGGGAAAAAGAACTTTTGGCACCTGGTTGTTATCACATGAGGCAAGGCCTCGAAGCTTGAGCAGACGAGTACAAAAACGACCCGTCTCGGTGGGGCTCGATCGATGGCCTTCAAAATCGCACTCCAACAATCAGAAGATAGAGTATCACACTCGTCGAATATCAAAACCCTGTGCTCGGATCGAGTCCTGTGGTGGATCGCCACTTCATCGAGAAGCTCGATAAAGCTCGCAAAGTCAACATTGCTGACCTGGCCAATTTCAGTCACATTTCTTGTCTTGGAGCATGAGCTGCATAGCCCGCAGGGCTTCGAGCGCTCTAGCGAGCGGCAGTTCAGAGCCCGGGCAAATATACGCGCGCACGATGTTTTCCCGGTCCCGTGGGGCCCATGGAAAATATACAAAAGCCCGACTTTCTTTTTTGTAATAGCATTCGAGAGAGCCCGCGCGACCAAACTCTGGCCCACCAAATCCTTAAATGTCTTCGGCATGTACTTCTGAGTAATATTCTGATGCTGATGCCTCCCATTATCATTGTACTTCTTGTGCTGCTCGCCGGACCTACCTTCAGAAGCAAGATCCGAATCAGTCTCGTTTTTTAGAAGATTCTCGGCATATAGGCCTAATTCGCTCGAGTAATCGTGAGAACTATCGAGCAACAGAGGCAATGCCTCTTGACAGTTTGATTTCGAGGATGAGCTCGAGTGTTGCGACATGTCGGGCATATTCGAGCCAGTTTTCATTGACCTCAACTCGGAAATGCCACAAGAGAGGCTCTTCCCGGCCAAGTCGAGAATCGATTTTCCTCTGTCGTGAATTCTAGACCAATTCCAGGGGATTCCACATCGGTTATTACACGGGCCACCATTGACAATATTATCATGATTTCCTCCTTGGGCAAACGAGTTAGAAGCTACTGACATTTCATTATTTATAGAAGCACGAGGCCTTCTCGAGCTTCGAAACCTCCGCCTTTTCGCCCGATTATTGTTAGTATTATTATTACTATTATTTTGATTCAGAACATTTATTCCATCTTCCTCGGAAACTTTTTCGACCCGGGTTCGATATTCGTGGTTACGGGACAAACCCGCATGGTCACTCTCATCCGGGATATCTTGTAGCTGTTCGGATAAGGTTCGGAGGTGCAAATCCTGTCTGTAGCTGCCTTTCATCTTCAAACTCCTGTCTTTGGACTCTGAGCTTCTAGAACCTTCTTCTCTCCTGTCTTGCCTTCTTTCACCTTCTGTGCTGTCCTGTTGAAGGGAACTTACAGACATTCTGGGACGCTCGATCCCGACTGACCGTCTCACGGTAATCGCCTCATCCTTCTCTGATCTCTTAAGAAGAGAATCAACTATGGAAGGGGAATGCCATCCGTGCGGGCTTGCAGACGGGTCGCGTAAAGACCTCGACTTTTGAAGGGCAATTAGGTCCCGAATAAGGGCTCGACCGGCTAAGATGGGACTTTGCTTGTGCATGTGGTTTTTTAAGTGGATGCAGTTTGTGAGGTGAATGTGGCTGCGTAAATGGTCATTGATATCACCATTCACGTCCTTGAGAATTCGGTCTCGGATGGCTCGGGTCATGATATTGATCGGAATGTAAATCGGTCGACTTGAAATATTATTGAATAAAGGCAAGGCATCTGAATATGGTTAATGCTTTTGATTTAGCAACAACCCCAAATTTTGTTCTAGTGAAGGCATTTGGGAAAACCTAAGCAATATCTTATTAGATTCACAAAGTACAGACATTCTTAAACCCAAAACAAAGTCGAAAAAACCTGCAAAATGAAAATAAAGATTGCAGCTTTGGGAGATTAGGACCATACATTACAGAGCAACAACTAAAACTAAGCTACATAAAAGTGAAAGAAACCCAACAAAACAAAGTACACAAGTCCTGCAAAATGAAAATAAAGATTGCAGCTTTGGACATTTCACATTAGGAACATCACAGAGCAAGAACCAGAACAAAACCCACATAGATTACAACGCAAAGAACATAACTTTTTTCATGTTATACCTCAGAAAATGTTGCACAAAGTTCAATATGAATCGAAATAAGAGGAAGAAAGCTATAAACTTTCTGAAAACTGTTGAGAAATGAAGGTTAAGGGGTGGTTCAAATTCTTGAAATTGGTCTAATGGAGTGAAGGGAAGAAAAGATGAACAGAGTCAAAGGAAAATAAATGCATTTCACCTGAATCTTGGAGTTATCGGCAACTACTAAGAACCGGTTTTCCAAGCAAGAGACCCGTTGCATCATTATTGAAAACTCTCTCTCTCTCTCTCTCTCTCTCTCTCTCTCTCTCTCTCTCTCTCTCTCTCTCTCTCTCTGTGTCTCTCTCAGATCTCTTGAGAAAAAGGAGCAGAAGTAACAACGTTGGGAGTGTTTGTATTTTAGCGAAGAAGTAACAAACAGTGTTTTCTGTGGAGTGAGATTTCCACTGGTGTGTGTGTGTGTGTGTATGTGTGCGAATCTGTGTGTGAGAGAGGCCAAGAGAGAGAGAAAACAATAAATATATGCAGGACAAATTGCAAAGGAAAACTCGGCACTCTGCAAGAAAAGCCACGGGCACTCTTGTTTTTTACTGCCTTGGATAAATTAGGTCAGTTTTGTCAATTTTGGTTCTATATATGGTTAATTGGTTATTGTATAATAACCAATTAGGTGTGTGTTTTTTCTGATTTGCTTTGTGTTTTATTTTGGTGTTTTGGTTCGTTTAGTGCAGCTTTGTCTGATTTCAGTGCAGCTTGTCTGCTTTTAGTCTCTTTATGGAGTTTTGTTTTGTAGGTGTTTGTCTCCTAGATGGAGTTTGTACCCCTTTGTGTGTTAACAAGGGGGGTTGGTCCAGTTTTCTGGTTCCAGTGTGTCTTTTGACACTTCGGTTGTACTCTTTTGAGTTTTTCAGTTATTAATATAATTGTCGTTGGAAAAAAAAAGTATAATAAAATATAATAAGTTATTTTTACGAAATGAAATCCCTTGTATTCTTAATCTTATATATTAATTCAGAGCCTGTTGAGTCTAATTGTCAGACTCGTATGCTTCGAAATCTTGTGACAAAATAAAAATTTAAATTTATTTCATTAATTTTAAAATTTAAGATTTTTTTTTAACAATCATCCGTATAAAGATATAATACACGTGTGTTGTACTAACTAATTATTTGTCAAATATTATACACAATCAACTAATCCAATAAAATAGTCAAAATCTATTCCAACCAACTACCTATTATAAGATAATTCAATTAATGAAATGGCGGATTATGTTAAAGTTGGAGCTACCGTGCACGTTACTCGAATGTTTCGGTGGACCCCACCGGAAGCAGGATGGATAAAAGTAAACACGGACGAAGCTCATAATAGGACAACGGGGTTGAGCTATGCGGGGGGGTCTCTTTCGAGATGAAGTTGGTCGATGGAAAGCGGGGTTTCTTATGAACATCGGGGCCTGCACCATCACTGGTGCCGAGTTGTGGGGATTGTTCCAGGGACTCCAACTGACTTGGGACTTAGGGTTCCGTCAGGTTCTCGTATAAATCGACAGTCAATGTGTAAGGAATATGGTGCTTGGGGTTGTTGACGAGTTTGGAGCACATACTGCGTTAGTTCGAGTTATTCGTAGCATGATGCGTTATAGCTGGAGTGTGCGTATCAATCATGTTCATCGGGAAGCTCTATTGGGTTGCATCGTGTGTCGGACCCTCCTGATGGATTAGGTCCATGGCTCGATCTTGATCTTATGGGGGTTTCCTATCCCCAACGTGTCCTAGGCTAAATGTACTTTCTTTAGGCCATTGGCCTCCTTTATTGCACCGAAAAAAAAAATTAATCTATATCTATATATATATATATATATATATATATTAAAAGCCAACCTATTTACCAAAAACAGTCAATACACATTTAATGCATACTTTACTTAGAAATTTTTTACTATATGCAATAAATGCTTGCATATTTACATTTACTTTCCAAATATGATCTTAAAGATTTTTTCCTTAAATAATTTATGCAATGATTTTACTGATATCCATTATAATTAATATTTATCGAGTAATATTTTTTAACGTTTATTTAATTATATAACACTAATATTTTCTTAAAAAAATTAATATTATTTATTATTTAAAAGATAATGAGCACATCATTAAATGATTTTATTAATGGTTAGACAATAAAATTATATTAGTTATTCTTTAAAATTTCGACATGTTATTTATTTGTATATTATTGTCAACTATGATAGTGTTTTTATCACTTTTTTTGTTATGTTTCAAAAATGAACTTATTGTAAAATATTTTTCTATTGCATAGTATGTTAAATAAACTATAAAGCCTTAGGATGGAAAAAGAATTATTATGAGAAAATTGAATTCTAAAAAACATGTGTGTATATTTTGTAAACATTTATACTCAAAATTTTATTTTGAATTTCATTACATAAAGAAGACTACTTCTGTAACTTTTATAAATAATAGTAATTACATTATATGACTGTAAATTTTATAATAAAACAATAATTGAGTATTATATGATGAACAATAATTAATAAAATTTTTATTTTTTCTTATAGCAATGAATAAATATGTATTCTAAAATCAAATAAATATTAGTATGACGTGTTAGCGGAATTATATATTAATTAACATGTTAATTTTTTGGCTTAAATAAACTCCACATATTAAAAGATGTGAAATATGGATGATCCAAGCCTATTGTTTTTTTTGTCTTAAATGCAAGATATTGACTGGTGATCATGTTTGCGACACAGTGTTGATTCCTAAAATGAATATTACTCCTTCTGATCTTAGGGTTCCATTTAAGTTTCAGCGGCGACGGTTCCCACTTATGGTTTCGTATGTCATGACCATAAACAAGAGTCAGGGACAGTCTTTATCCCACGTTGGTCTTTTCTAAGGAAGCCTGTCTTTAGTCATGATCAATTATATGTTGTTGTTTCGCGTGTGGCTAATATTAGGGGTTGAAGATATTAGTTTGTGAGAATGAGGAGTTACCCGATAATCAAACTCATAATGTTGTGTACAAGGAGGTCTTTAATAATATATGATTGTTTTTTTTTCAATACTATTTTATTGTACAACTTTCTTGTGTATTGTACAACTTTTATTAAATATTGCATATTAGATTATAATACTCCTCAAATGAATATATCTCGTGTCTCGCACAGGTCACGTACTATATATATCTCGTACATCTTTTTTATTCATTTATATAATCATAAGGCTGAATATATAGCCTTAAAATTGTGCACCGCGTGCATCGCACGGCCTCTGTACTAGTTCTTAGTTATATAGTGTCTGTCTATATTTGTGACTTCTTTAATGTTTTGATTTGTTGGGACGAAAAATGGCTTTGGAAGAAAATACATATATGGCATAAACTTCGTTCATAACAATTAATTAGTACAACACCTGTGTATTACACGGGTGTTTGTTTAAAAATTATTTTTAAATTTTAAATTTAATGAGAAAAATTATTTAAAATTTTATTTATTTATTTTTTTACAAAAAGTATATATTATTATATATTTTAGAATGATACTTGTTATTTGTGCGACTTACATGTTTTATATTATAATAATTTTTATAACTATATCATATAACTATAATAATTTTTATAACTATATCATATAACTACTTGAAATATAAATATATTAATTGATAAATAATTTTATTTTTTTAATTAATATTAAAAAACAAATGATTTTTATAAAGATAAATTTTATTTATTTTTCTTATACATACAATATGGATATTAAATCGAAACTCATCAAAAGATGATTAATTTGATATATTATATATGTAAAAATAATAAAAAATACAAAAGTTTTTAATTTTTAAAATACATTTACAATTCAATAGTTATAATAAGAAATGATATTAAAATGCAATTAATACATGTAACATGACCATAAATAATCAACATATTTATGGATAATCCAGACCTAATTTTTTTAGATTGGAAGTAAATTAAAATCTACTCAAACCTAATAACGAAGCATGTAATTTTGTCACATAGAATCTCAAAACATGCAAGCCTACCACTTAAGCTCAATACGTTCTGAATTAATATATAGGACGGATAATAAATAATCATCGGAGTCTCTCAACCAAAAAAAAAAAAAAAAAAAAAGGTATAAGAGGTAAATTAAATTTACCTAAAAGTTTGCACCTATGTGGCTATGTAATCTGTGTTACTTAAATCATAAATGCATGGGGAAAAAGAAAATATATTTACTTAAAAATCACATAACCTTTTGTGGGACCAAAAGGCCCATTTGATTTCAAAATACCGTTGAACTATAGGCTGGGTCATGGGCTTTATGAAAAAGGGTTGATGGGAAATATTATAAGGTATCTTTTCAAATTAAATTAAGAAGAATAAATTTTTGTTTTACGAGTCAAAAATTTATTTATTTATGAATAACAGTCAAACACATGAGTTCTTCCTTACCAAACTCAAAGTACCAATCATAAACTGTACCAAAGGCCAAAGGGTAGATAAATTATTGCATTCAGCTTTAATTGTAGCATGGTATAAAGTAAATAATTCACCATATTTCCTGCAGAGAACTTATGGCCAGGTAGCAAACAATCAAATTTCAATTATTATATTTCAATATTCAAAGTGTCAGATTATAAATTGTAAAATTGTTGGAATATCAATTGTGAGTTATCCAACTTTGATTTTATACGGTGTATGAGTCTAATTTGTAAGCCTAATTGACTACTCATTACATCATCAATTGGTTTTGGGATGCAGTCTCACTAAAACGTATCTAGGCTCACCTTGTTATAGTGCGCTTCACCTGGTGGACTACACCATCTTCCCCCAATTCTGATATGGCATCAGCAGGCTTGTCCAATGACCTGCAATGACTCTCTGCTCGGTCTGCTCCGGGGAGCTCACGAGAACTCACAAACAGGGTCGGTTCTTGGGAGAGGCAAACTAGGCCCATGCCTAGGACTCCATTTATTCGGGGCCTCATTTTTTTTTTTAATATTATATATTTCTGGTGGATTTGGCCTATTTACACAAATGAATGGGTTAATGGCTAAATATGGACTTGACTCATTACAAAAATGATACACCAATGAAAGGGGAAATGACTAAATGGACTTTTCCTATTACACAAATGAAGGAGCTAATTAATGAAAGAGCTAATGGCAAAATATACACTTTGTGTGATAATTTGAGGCCCTAAATATTTAATTTATTTTCTTATGATGTTGAGTCATAACGAATTGTGAGAATAAATATTTTTTGGATGTGAAATGATATTTATTTTCTTCGCCTTCGTATTGTCGTGACTGGTTGAATGTAATTTATTAAAGATCTTTGTCTCAGAGGTAAGTTATCAGTTCCAAGATCTAGAAAAACAAGAAAAATCGATTTTTTTTTTTTCAATTATATATTTACTTATTTATTTAATAGTCTTGTTTCTTTTATGGTTCTATCTGCAAATAGTCACAATTACCACACAAATTCAAATCGAGGAATTTAAAAAGGAAAAATTTGTCTGGGGCCTCCAAATTTCTGGAGACGACCCTGCTCACAAATGAGTCGGCGTGTTGAAATATCAATTGCGGGTTGTCCCACATTGATTTTATATGGTAAATGAGCCTAATTTATAAGGCTAATGGGCTACTTCCTCCATCACCGATTTAGTTTTGGGATGAAATCTCGTTAAGACACATCTAGACTCACCTTCTTATGGTGAGATTCACTTGATGGGGCCGCACCCTCTTCCCCAGTTATAATAAGAATGAAATTAAATTTGTAGAGTGATTGTGTAAATAATAATAAAAAAAAGATATAATAATCAATTATCATATCTCAATATATTTCCATATTTATGTACATGTCTTAAGTTATGTTCGGTACAAGTAGCTGATAAATTAGCTTATAGCTTATATGTAATTTTTTATGTTATAACTTATAACTTATGACTTATAACTACAAAACTAACTTATATAATAAAAGAGCTTATAGCTTATTGACTTATATCTACAAAACTAGCTTATATGATAAAAGTGTTTGACAAAATTAATTGATATGCTAGCTCAAATAAAAATTTCGACTAGTTTTTTTTTTTTTTTTTTAAAAAAAAAATTACTTAAAGAAGTTGATTTGAGTATATTTATATTTGTTATAAATAAGACATTAAAAAAATTGAAAAACAGTATGGAATAGACTTATAATCGTAGAATCGACTCGATCATCAGATTATAAGTTCATAAAAGTTCATAAAAGTATATGATACTTTATTATAGTATAAGAATAAGTTGTATAAAAAATATATATCAGATACATCCTTGTAATTATTCTGTAGTGTAACGATAATATTTAATAAAATAAAAAAAATGTCATGCTACTCTACAAAAACTATTTACAATGCGATTATATGTATATATATATATATATATATGTAATGAAAAAAAAATGCAAGTAAAAACCACCCATTGAACTTTTGATAATAACATTAACAAAAATTAAAATTCAAATTTTACCGGTACATAACTCGGCTCGTTTATCAAACGAGCCGAATTCACGAGCAACTCGTTTCGTTTAACAACTTTATCCCTCTTTAACAAAATGTTTTCTTTCAAAGTGCAAATGGACAACAATATTTACAATCCTTTTCTCCAAAAATACTTGGACAAACTTTAGAGCCGTTGTGTTTCCTTTTCCTAGTTATAAGTTAATTTCTGTCCAAATACGTGATACCGAAATTGGAACACAAACTTTGTCAAAGAAACTTTTTATGAATATTGCAAGCCAGAGAAATCCGGCCCACGAGGCCCAACTAAGTAAGACTGTTACGAGTCATACTGCAGCAGCATTAAGTTCGAAATCTAGTCTAGACAATATTGAAAAAGGAGCCCAATCGTGAAAAAGAGGTAAGGCCCATAAAATAACTAGAAAGGCCTGATAAATTAGTAGATTTACATAGGCCCAAATAATAACAATTTGAGTAATTTTGCCCCATGCCTGAATATTATTTGAAGGATTTTGTTGTTAATAAATCATGAGCTTATATATAAATCAGATGCTCACTTATTATTCTAAAAACATGTCTAAATTGTTATTCAATTCGTTTTTAAATCACATGCTAAAATTGTTTTTGTTAGGCTTTATAAAGTTTATATAAGTAATAGATACATTTTGTGGGGTACTATCGTTAAAATTCTTATTTTATTTCATTTTTTTTTTTCAATTTTTAGATAACTTAATGTTAGAACATCACTTATGAGTTGTTCCATATCGTTTATACATGGAAAATAGGCTCACTAGACTTATATACTAGGTTCATTTACCTTGTAGAATTAATGTGAGACAACTAACAAGTGATAAATAGACTCACTTGGCTTATATACTAGGCTCATTTATCTTGTAGAATCAATGTGGGACAACTAACAAGTGATACCACATAGAATTTTAGAGAATCAGGGCAAGAATATTCCATTAGACTTATAAAGTAGACCTGTTTTTCATATATAAATAATGTAGGACAACTCACAAAGGATATTGTAACATGCTCTCTCACTTGTGAGTCCTTCATAAGAAGCTCAAGTCCATATACGGAGCCGGGTGTCCAAGCTCAGGAAAGCCCAGATGAAATCCAAGTGAGGTTCCATCTCAAAATCAATTGGTGGTAGAAGGAGGAGCCCACTAGACTTATAAGGTGAACCTATTTTTCCTGTATAAACGATGTGGGACCACTCACAAGTGAATGTTCTAATACGTCCTGACACTTGTGAGTCCTTTATAAGAAGCCCAAGTCCATACACGGAGCCGGGTGCCCAAGCCCTACTAGAAATAGGTTGGGTAAACGGTTACGTCATTGCACGGTTCTAAATAGAACTGACTCTGATACAATAAATAAACAGGGGTTGACGGGTGCGGTTCCACGGGCAAGCGCACAAATAAATAAAACTTAATAACATTCGAATCATAATACACTACTAGAATGAATTAAAAATTAAATTACTCAAATTTCGTGATTCTATAAGTTTAGATTAACCCGCTCGTGTAGACTATGGAATAATGGAGTGTATAAATTAGTTTTAATTATATTTTGCACGCAATAAAGTTAATTCTTGTACTTTTCTTTTTCCATCTTATTTATGTTGATTGGAAACGTAACCATCGGAGTAGATTATAAATTGTAAAATGAAACAAGCTGTCTAACTTGACTCTAACGAGATTAATGTTCGAATTTGAGGGTGCAAATAATTTGAGTGAAAAAAAAAAATGTCCCTATATCACTTTCCACAATATTTAATTTTTTATTTTATTATTGTTTTTGTGGAAAATCGAACAACTTAATTACAACTATGCGTGTTTCACGGTTGGCAAAATTGCTTTAACAACCTAAAATCAGGCAATTATATGCTGTGTAAAGTTGGCATAATTACAATTTTAGTCATGTTGGTTTGACCTCTAGGAGCGTTTTTAGTCTTAAGAATTGAACATTTTAGCTAGTTGATCATTTGATTATAAAATTCAATGCAACTTTAATCTAAAATCGGCCTGCCATCACTCCGAAGGCTAAACTCAAAGCGAAAGCCAAAACAAAAGAGGACTGAAAATGCAACATAATACTAAATTACAGGACTTAAATTACTTCAAGTCCTGTAATTTTAAATTTTGCTGCAATTTCAGTCTCGAAGGACTACAATAGCAACAAAATACTATTTTACAAGATTAAAAAACATAAATTTAAAATTTTGAGACTAAAAATACAACAACGTTCAACCAACAGAACTACATATGCAATGTGGCAGTGTAAAGTTAGTCAACAAATTTGGATATTTGAATTTAATTTCATTGTCATTTGAATGATAATTTTAATTTTTGAGCTCATTTAAGCATGAATTAGTATGTCATATATATAAGCACGTGTGGTTCATTAAGTCACTCATGCCTTTTTGAATTGTTGAAAAAAAAAAAAAAATTGGCAGTAGAATTTTCATGAATGCTTGACTGAAAAATTATGCTTTTCCAAAATCTTCTATATAGACTTTTTATTTAGGGCCATTAATTGTGACATATTTTTCCTTAGCTCCAAATTGTGCAAACATATTTTGGTATATATACATAATTTGTTAAAAATTATTCTTATTTTATTTTGAATTTCGAGTAAAAATGTAAAGTAAATTACGGTTATTATTAACAACGTCGTATAGTTCGTGCGATATTGTACCAAAAAATATTTGAAAACGTAAATTACTAAATAAATCTCATAGTAGTTCTTGTTAATATATCATTTAAAAGTTATATATTAATGCTTGGAACGGTTTTTTACATCCAATTTTATATATTTAGTAACTTATTATTCACAACTTTATTAAAGCCAGCTGATATTTGACAGTCAGAGTTGTTGGACGATATAAGCGACAACGCCATTAAACAAACGCAACCAATGAATTATATTTATAATAAGAAATGATTTTCCTATTTAACATTAAAATCATATATTATATTATTGTATATTCATTTATAATCTCAATAATGTTTCATAACTATTATAAATATATACTATTATAGTTTGTTATTTTATTTTATTTTTATTTTTGGAAAATAAATTTTATTTTCTATGAAAAATAATATATTGAAATAAAAAAATAGCACTAATGATGTTCGTCCAAGTGGTCCAATTAATAAAAATTATCGTGACATGCTTGCTTTTTAATTACTTAAGTAAGTGCATGTTGTTCTTTATCAAGTAAAAGAAGAGATAAACCTAATGAAAAAAAAAAGTAATTAAGCTACTGTTAATCATGATTTTTTTTTTAGGTACAGAGAAAAAGAGGCAAAAACCTAGATGCTAGAGATTAGAACACTTCGTGTGTAAGAGATCACGATGTTGATAACATCAGCCATTGTCGAGCTTCAACCAGTGGCTCATCTAATAGGTGAAATCCTCCCGGGCTTCGTGCGGCAACGGCGGGCCATGCAATCGGCAACAAAATTAGATTCACGATATCCATGAACCAGCTTCATCAACCATGGCCTCGTCAATGATTCTCGTATAGACCTTACCAATGAGCTATGGACCCCATGCTCCTCCCGCTCGTATGCTGTTTATAATCATGATTAAAACATCTTTAAAACGCACAATCAAATCAACTAATGACACCAGCCTTAATTAGAACATTGGAAACTCGAAAGTGATGTAATGAGAAGGTTCCCGTGACATGGGCGCTGACGTCACGCACATCCTCAAATATATAACCAAATATTTATATTTAAGAAGATTAATTAAGAAAACAATTAATTATCATTTTTATATTCAACTCATCACAACTTAGATAGTTGTCCATTTTTTTTATTTTTTTTTTTTTTTTTT
>CACSLK010027752.1:551634-566665 GCA_902706635.1 Striga hermonthica | reverse complement strand
TTTTTTTTTTTTTTTTTCTAATAGTACAAAATGTACATGAATACAACTCGAGAGTGAACTGACTCTAATAGGGAGAGACACCCACAACCAAGTGCTTTAAAACTAGATCTATCACAACACACACACACTGAACACTCCAAAGGAAGAAAAGACGAACCAAAGCTCCCGGAATGAAACATATATTGTTTGAAAAGAAAATATATATATATATATATATATATATAAATAAATACTACACAATTGAGAATATATATGGCCTAAAGACACAAATATGTAGATCTTATACATGTGAGACATTAGCATATCAATAGTATTACAATAAATGGGCTATGTTAAGGGCTTGATTGTTTATGGAATAATTTGTTCAAAATGAGTTATTTTGGTTAACCATAGTTACTTTTGAAAAAGGTGTATGGTTAGTTGTTAGTGGAATTTTTTAGAATGTATTAAAATAATATTTAAAATAAAATGATTAAAATTTATTTGATGTAAAAGTAAGAGATAAATGATTGGAAATGATTAGAAATGATAGGTAGTTAAAAATATGTGAGTGGATGAATAGTGAATTAAAGTTGATGTGATGTGTAAGAATGATTGGTTTGTATTATTTAATTATATGAATTATATTAAAGACAGTTGAGTTGAGTTAAATTTGAATTAGATTTTGAGTTGAAATAAAAGTGAGTAAAATAATTTATAAACAATCAAGCCCTAAGTAACAGGCCTGTAAAAGGCCCAAGAAGAAATTTCTTTAGATTTATGTCCTTAAAAATTTGTATCTTGAGTATGATATAATTTAAAATATTTCCACATAAAATCTGACTCATATAAACTCATCCAATCTATCATGTTTACATAAATTTGTAACTGAAGTCAAGCAGTCACGTGCATGTCTAATAATTTTTGCCCATCATTGATTGAAGGAGAGAAACCTTACAATGATATCAAAACTAAATAATTAAGCGAACTTTTCAACAAGATTGAATTGAATTAGGGTTGCAAGTAAATCAAGCAGCTGACAGGTGTCCGAATTAAAATTTAGGAAAATGCTACAGTCTCGTAAATTTAGAAAAATATTACAGTCCCGTTACGAGAAACCGTTAGATCATCATGTAACCGTCATGGATAGTTGATCTAACGATTACAAATCCCGACGGAATGATTTCGTAACGGGATCGTAGAATCTCTCTAAAATTTAATTGGATATTGAGCTTTAACTGATCTGGAGCCAAGCTCGAGTAACTTAAACCTTAACGTGAACTTTTATTCAAGCTTACTTTTTTCGAGCACTTGACTAACGGTTTTGGGTTAAAGTTCAACCTCTAGAGAGATTCAACCTAATTATAACGACCTAAGTAACTCAAATTGTTTATGTTTGATTTTAAAATTTAATAATCTTGGTAATTCAACTACCATTTACCATTTAGGTCCCCCTAACTCGTCATCGTTTAGAAGAACCAAACGCGCATCATTGTTGCAGGCGTCATGCGTCAACCTTTTTCTCATGATCATCAACACCTCGACTTTAAGTCTGCGACATTTCCTTTCTCTTTCATGTTTGACAAACTGAAGCATTTTCTAATCTTGTGATTTCGAGTTTTCTCGAGTCAATCTCGAGCATTCCTATTTTTGTACTCGTCGAACTCGGGCAGCACCGGCTCATTTGACCCAAAAAAAAAAAAAAAATATATACTAGTAGAATGCTAGATTATGGTTTTTTAAAATTCAAATAGGAAAATGACTATGTTAGGCTATAGTCATATATCATCATTTAATGCTTAGTTCAGAGCTCAGATAACGGCACCACACCACACACACACACACACACGCATAAAAAATCACAAGAAAAGAATCATCAACACCAACAACAACAAATAGTAAACCTCAATAAAAGCTGAAAAAAGAAAAACATGATCCACCTCGATCGCCCCTCCTTTCTCTCTCCCCCAAAAGCTCCAAAATTCAATCTTTTCTTGATTTAGAGAGAGAAAAAGCTCAAGAAAATCTCAGCTCATCACCCCTTTGAATTTTTTTTTTTCTCCGGCTGCAAAAAAAGCACTGTTTTTCACCACTATCTGTCCCAGATTTCGATTTCTTGTTTTCCGGTATCAAGATTCCGACGAGCTAAAGCAGAAAGGATAAACTTTTTTCTCTTATATTCCCACTAAATCCCGATTTCGCGGCTGTAAATCAAGAAAAAAAGAATGAGGGAGGACGATTCCAACTGGTTCCCCAGGTGGGAGGAGGAGCTGCCGCCGCCGGAGGAGCTCACGCCCCTGTCCCAAACCCTAATCACCCCCGATTTGGCACTTGCCTTCAACATCCACGCGCCCCACGCGCCGCCGCCGCCCAATTCCTCCGCCGAGCTCGAATCTCCGGAGCGGAGCGCGGCCGCGACGGGCTCCGACGAGCCCGCGAGGACCCTGAAGCGGCCCCGCCTGGTGTGGACCCCGCAGCTCCACAAGCGTTTCGTGGACGCAGTGGCCCACCTGGGGATCAAGAACGCCGTCCCCAAGACCATCATGCAGCTCATGAGCGTCGACGGCCTCACCAGGGAGAACGTCGCCAGCCACCTCCAGAAGTACAGGCTCTACCTCAAGCGGATGCAGAGCATCTCCGCCGGCGGTGGCGGCGCCGGCGGAATCCCGGCTGTCTCCGGCGTGGACGCCGCCACTGACCGTCTCTTCGCCAGCTCTCCCGTGCCGGCCCATTTCCTCCACCCGGGCCGGGCCGGATCGGAGCATTTCCTGCCGTTTGTTCCTCCGGCGGCAATGGCAGCCCATTACCACCAGCAGCAGTTCAGGCACTTCGGTGGCTCGTCGCCTACCGGGCAGTTTGAGCACCCGTTCGTGAGGCAATCTCAGCAGCAAATGCAGAGAATGACGAATTATGGCGAGGATTTTGAGTCGGCCAATGGGAAGAAAGTTCTCACCTTATTTCCTACCGGAGATGATTGATTTTGATGGGTCATTATAAGGGTACTGGGAAATCATCTGCATTGTGAGTCGATTTCGATTTCGATTTCTCTTTCTCTTCTTGCTTGTGATGAGGGATGATCGTAATCTTTGAGGTGAAAAATTATATTTTCTTGCCAATTGAGTGTTTTTCAAATGTCCCTTAAATGCTATAGAATGAGTGCTTGAACTTCCCCTTGTGAAAAAAATCTGATCTTTAGGGGTTTATGGGGTAGATTTCTTGTCTAATTTGAAGTTATTGTTTAGATTTCGCTGGATTTATGTGCTTGTCGGAATAAGTAGGTGCATGAATGTAAGTCCATCTTCTGTAAATTCCGCATAAATTGTGTCTGAAATGCTAATAAAAGTTTGAAACTCCATTGTTTTAATGCTTGAGGAAGATACTTGATGTATATAACTATTGAGTTTTATGATTTCCTATAAGTCATGGAGTTATCATGGAAAATAGCATGAGAAATGGATTTTTCTTTTTTCACTGTTAAGGTTATGTTTGATAGCCAAATAAACTAGCTTATATCTTATTTGGTTAGCTTATTGGCTTTCTGTATTTAAATAAGCTTGGTTGGTAGGACCAGCTTTTTTTAAAAAGTTTGAGCTTATCTAATAAGCTTGTTTGGTTAGCTTTTGAAATGAGCTAGTTATTTATTTTTTTTTATATATATTTCAGCTAGTTTATCAACTAATTTTATTAAACATTTTAATCATGTAAGATACATTTTCGACTACATAAGTCATAAGCTATAAGCTCAAATCATCTATCGACTAGTTTTACCGAACATAGCAGTGTTGGTAAATATATGCCATTGTCCAACTTGATTCTTGATCTTATTGGTTAACTGCAATATATGCAATATATGATCTGATGATTATCAGGTCGGTTTTCTTATCGTCGCAAAATGTGTTCTACAGTAGCCAACTTTCGGTGTGTAGGTTTGTTTTAGAGGGCAATTAGATTTCTTAACATTGTTGCAGATTTTGGTTAAATGTTCGGATTCTTTTAGCATCATATGCTTGATCTTGTGAGCATATAATCCCCTCGTGTTTTCGTCTCGAAGTTCTTATGAATCGGCTTTAGTTCTTTTCTTGTTTGCTTCACCTGAGAAAGACCCAATTTTTGTGCCCAGAAACAGAAGTGAAAAAAGCCTTACAAATTTGCTTCACTTGAAAGACCCATTGCTTTTTGTCTCATAAAAAGGCTTTTTGTTCATGTTTTGCTAGTGCAAAAAAATTTAAAAAAATAATAATAAAAAAAAAATGCCATTCTTTTTGGTTGCTTTTGAATCAATAAAACAAAATCATTCATTTTTTTTTTTTTTGAGGACAATGAAATAAAATATTATGGTATCTAATTCTTCAAAGCTGGCATTTTGAATTGTTTTCAAAGGAATCATTTTTTTGTCAGTTTCAAAAAGACAGCCATTATTTGGCCGTCATTCATTGATTAGAACTATACCAACCCTTTGAATTGAATATGTTTGTAGAGAGATGTTAAAACAAAATCTCACAGATTTGGTTAGGTCTGATATGACTTATTGGCTATTGTATTAGGATCACCAACATTTTTTGAAGTTAAAGGTTTGATTGTTTATGAAATAATTTGTTAAAAATGAGTTATTTTGGTTAACTATAGTTAATTTTAAAAAATTGGTATGGTTAGTTGTTAGTGGAATTTTAAGAATGTAATAAAATAATATTTAAAATAAAATGATTAAAATTGATTTGATGTAAAAGTAAGAGATAAATGATTGGAAATAATAGGTAGTTAAATTATGTGAGTGGATGAATAGTGAATTAAAGTTGATGTGATGTGTAAGAATGATTGGTTTGTATTATTTAATTATATGAATAATATTAAAGATAGTGTGGTTGAGTTAAAGTTGAGTTAGATTTTGAGTTGAAATAAAAGTGAGTAAATTAACTTGTAAACAATCAAGCCCTAAGATTTTGCTCTACAAAATAATTTGGTTGGACATTTTTTTTTTTCTTAATGAAAAATCACAATGAATAAACTCAAAACATCTCAATATTTGAGTAAGTAAACAGTATGTTTGGTAGGATAAAGTATTTTGGAAAAGCTAGAGTCTACTTCAAATGTGTTTCTACGACGCACTACAAGAAAAACTGCATTTGGCGACGCTTATTTTTTTGTTTACTAACGCTTATTTTTTTCTGACATCAAATTTAGCAACACAACTCGCCAATAAGCGTCGCCAAATGCAGTTTTTCTTGTAGTGACGTTTTATATTTTTTTTTTCATGCCTTCATTAAACACTTTATTTGCTTAAAGTTATCTTTTTTTTTTTGTAACTAGCCACGGTATCCGAAGTTATGCCCCGAATGATCCTTTGGTCGATCAGGGTCGCACACCTGGCAATCGTGGGTGAGTCTCCCAACAAAGATTTTTTGTATCCACAAAGACTCGAACCCGAAACATTGCTTATGTTATCTTTTCAATACTAAGTTACAATCTATCGATTTACTAATTATCACGTGGCTTTTCAATGAGAAAAAATTTAAATATCAAACATACCGTTAAAAAATATTCATGTTTGGTAAATCTAACTAATAAGCTAGTTTATAGCTTTTAAGTTAATTTTGAGTTTATAGCTTATAACTTATGACTTGTGGCTGAAAAGCTAGCTTGTATGACAAAAATGTTTGGTAAAATTAGTTGCTATGCTAACTGAAATAAAAATTTTCAATTAGCTTATTTGAATAGCTACCGAATAAAGCTTATGAAATAATTTTGAACTTTTTAAAAAAGTTCATCCTACCCAGGGACGGATCCAACAATTAAGAGTAGACTAGGTTAAAATTTTAAGTACTCATTTTCATAAAAATCACATAATATTTTTTCTTCAAATATTCGCTGAAGTTGTGTTCGACGAGCTTTTACAGAATAAAATTCATCAATAAAAGAATATATACTTATACTATTAGTAAACTCCCGTCAACGACGAGCTTTTTGGCCTAAGGTTGTTGCTTTAGGTGATTTCTGAAAATTTCACAAGCCAAATATGTCTATTTATTTAAGCTAAACATGAGTTGAAATATATATATATATATTTTTAATTGATCATTTCCATATTGTGTACAAAAAATATAGCAATATATAAACAAAAGTGCAACAAAAAACAAATATTAGTCAATTAGGTATGGTAATTGATGCTTACCAGCCCACCATTTTGGTTCGGGTTTTTGAAACAAAGAAAATGAGAAGATGAAAAAGAAAGGGAATATTGAGAAGAGAGAAATTATGGTTATTGAAGAAGATAGAGACGTCATGTATGTAAAAGGAAATCTGACGAAAGTTTTGAATTGGAACCGTTAATTTAGAAAAGACGTAAAAAAGTAAAAGATAATGTACAGGAAATAAAATATTAGATATAAAAAATAAAAGATATAAAATGATTTGTTAAAATTTAAATAATTTATATATATGTATATCACGCCATTATTTTTGATGTCGTTTGGGCAATTGGGCTTGAGTATTTTAAATAAGTTAAAGTAATTAATGGTTAAAGCTAGTAACAGGCCTGGCTTCAGCTCAGTCCAAACCTAATGTAAGTCAATCCTACCTTACCAAACTTATTTGGATATGGAAAGCTTATAAGCTAATCAAATAAGTTATAAGTTATCTTAAATTCTTACCAATCACAACCTATGATTTAATATTGAAAAACTAGCTTATATGATAAAGTATTTGATAAAATTAACTGATAAACTAGTTGAAATGAAGATTTCAATTGGCTTATTTGAGAAGCTACACAAGAAAGCTTACGAAGCAAGCTTTTTTATGAAGTTCTCCTACCAAACCACGATTATTTGAATATAAAAAGCTTATAAGCTAATAAAATAAGATAAAAGCTAACTTATATACTTGTCAAACACAACCTTAATGATAGTCAAATAACTCATCACTCCTTCAAAGTACAAACCCTTAAAAGCTTTAAAGATGAGTAAAAAAACCCATCACTCCATCAAAGATTCCAAGCCATATGAACAAGTGTAAGTATAGAACTCAGTAGTAATGCTTCTCTACTCACGGTAGACACAAATTAATATATTCACCGCTTATGTTGCATACACACATTGGTGATGTAAAAAAGCAAAAACAAACAAATAAATAACAACAATGAGGAGCAACCGAACCATTATATATATAAACTCTTTCTACTTTTTAAGCAAAATGTATATTTATACTCCTCTTCAAAGGTAAAATGTTACATTTCAATATAAGAACACTCATATTTGTTCAAAAAAAAAAATATATATAATTGTCCAAATGGTTAAATTTAGCTAACAGTAACCTTCACCAAAATGTAGTAACCTTCACCAAAATGTATTTCAACCAATGCTCATAGCTCATAATAGTTGATATTTCAAACATGAACAACCCTTGTATGTAATCAAACATAAGGAACAAACAAAATACTGAAAAAAAAAAGAAACTGTTAAATAGTAACTTCCTAGTACTGACATAAACATAAATTGACAAACTGCAAACATGCATATAAATCTCAGTCTCCCTTCAAACAACACTACCTGATTGTCACTAGCATATGTAATTAATAGGTCTCCAAACAAGTTTACAAAAATAGTCGAAAAAAACCACAACAAAACCGAACAAATCACACGACCAAGTTCCAACTGTCTTTAACTCCATTAAACCTAGTACGAAGCCATAACTTCCCAAAAATCACCGTTGATTCTGGGGGTAATCAAAACTGAGCGGCTGCTGACAGAAGGGAGCCTATAATAGAAAGTAGTCGAGTTAGCAGGATAAATTGGAATATAAGTGTAGATATAATTTTTTTGTGAAATATCATATGAAGAACACAACGAAGAATAACAATGCTCATCAACGTTCATAATCTGTTAATAGTTCACCAACAGAATTGGCAAAAGAATCTTCTTTTCGATTTCAGCAATCACATACCAAACTATGATATCAGGCCATAAACATAAGTATAACTAGCAAACATGATAACATGTCAAATCAATTTTACCTCAGGTTCAAACATTGATACAATTGACAGAAAATGAAGAAAGCAATAAAATTTTGTTCCGTTCAGTTTTTCCTTTTCTTCTCCCCTTATTTTGTGGTGAATATGATGAAGAAAGAGCGAGCGTGCGTGCAGAATGGATGAATAAGGCATTATTGAGATCAAATTACCAATTCAAACAAAATTATGAAAAAAAAAAAAACACCGGATTTGAATTTCACGAATGTATAAGTAAATCATGTATACACACAAAATGCCACACACGTGTAATGTACTAATATCATCTGTCGTTACAATTAAGTAAGAGTAATGTACTGTATAAACAAGCTTTAGGCATATACCTGAAAGTAGCCATGCCTTATATGATCATATGATTGGGCATACATCATGGACTGAGTGGGCCACTGCACATACAATGGATCCCTGGAAGTCTGATTGAAGCCCACGGCACAGTACGGGCTCATTACAGGGCTATTGTAGTTGAGAGAAGGTTGAGGCCCATGCATCTGGCCCAGTTGAGGAAAAAACGAGTCATAATGAACAAGTGGAGACTGGAAACTGGGAGCATTAAATGGTGTTGGATTGAAACTCTGCATGATTGGCATGCTCTTGACATATCTGCAAAAAGTAACAAATCAACACGAAACAATTTACAACAGGCAGTCACAAAGAGAATGAGACGTAACGTTTTGAAGTCCATCGTATTTTCATGAATTGTAACAATGTAACAGATGACTAGTAACTACATATGATGCCTCGAGCTTTACCTTGTTTAATGTTACTCCCTCGGTTACCTGAAATTCTAGCAGTTATACAAACTATTAAAGTATCTTTACTATGTTTTCTCAATCTGTGTGATTTTACATGCAAGCCTACTTAAATGTACCAAAACAGAAACAAATCACCAGATAGTAAGCACAATGTTAGAAAATGTCTGCAGCATTCAACAATCTGATTAAAGAACTTGAAGGCACTTTGAGCGAAAAAAATATATACCTGTCATAACTGCGGTCATAGTCAGGGTCTGTTCGATCTTTCTCCCTGTCCCTAAAAACTGCTACCCTAGAAGAACTACTACCTATTTCCCTGATACTTTTGTCCCCATCCACACCAAAGCTTCTAGAAACTTCATCCTCATTGGCATTCAAATTCCTTCCATCAGAAACAACTTGGGCCGACATGTCTCCTAATTCAGAGCTACTAAATATGCGAGCACGGGCTTTGTCGTAATCCTCCTTCCTCTCCTCAACCGATCTTGCTGAACTGTGTTTATTATGCCCCAATTCACTGGCATCGTTTAGAGAAGCTTTGGGCCTTGGCTTTAGGACAATCTTGATTTTGTCAAGTTTGTTGGTTTCAAACTCATTAGCCGGTACGTTCGACAGGCAAAAGGCAGGGAATTTGCTCTCGGGTTTTTTTATGACCAAAATCCGAATACCCTGGCCATCGACAGAGCAGTCCTGAACCATAGTCTGCAGGCCATAATGTTGAGCAACTCGGTGGGCTGCAAGACGGAGGTAAGAAGTAGGAAAGTGTGGAAACTCAAACTGATGTAGATTAGAGTTTTGAAGGAATTTCTGAATATCGAGCTCCATCCGCAAAACTGATAGAATCAAGCACGTGCAGAACAATGAATTAGCAATTACTATATAAAAAAAATAAAGATAGCGAAAGTTGATAAAGAAAATAATCAAAATATCTGATGAACGCCAACTATCATAAAGAGATACACTTCGGAACATAAAAGGGCATTTGAAGAGAAGAAAAAAGACAATGTTGAAATTTGCAGGGTATAGAATTCAAGTGCCATAGTTATTTAAAATTAAATATCTGCAGCTTGTTTGGTATACTAGATCATTTGTTGACAATAACAATTAACACAAAAACTACATCAAGTCAACAAGATTTTGAGATTTGCAAGAAAAAAAACAGCTTGATATCCATCCATGTTTTACTACCAAACAATTTGTGTTTCCTACTAAACTATATCAACAACAAAGCATCTCACTAACCCGAAACAAATCACGACAACCATCAACAAAAGAATACAACAAACAGAGACTAAATACTCAGCATTACCAAATTCTGTTCACCAAAACATTGTAATTCTATCACAGTATTCACCATTTTCTAAAGATAAATAAGCTCAATAACTAAAAATTTCAGCTTTCCCCACCCCAGATCTACAACAATTCAGTAAAACTCCAATCCCGCCCAAAACAAACTTCAATTCAAAAACCAACCCTCATCAGATCTAAGAAAGGCATCAAACTCCAAACAGTTCCAAACCCTAACTACACATACGGCAACAAAACAACTAAATAATCGATTCACAGCTCACAAAACAGAAAACCACACAAATAATGAACTCAAGAAAAAAAGGTAACAAAAAACCCAACTCGTCAATCGATGACGAGGGTTCTGCAGGGCCTCCACCAAAAACGGATCCACCATCGAAGCGTAAGCCGGCGGCGCCTCTGTCCGCTCGGCGACGGTACCGCTGCCGTCGGATTCAGCAGCTGGTTGTGAAGTCACGTCCATCTCCGTATATATCAAACACGAGATAACGCACACAGATACAGGTACTAGTAGAAGAACATGCCAAGGTTCCTCTAGACAGAGAAGGGAAAAGGGGTGGAATCGAGAAGAGGAAAAAACCCTTTTCTCGAATTTCCTGCAATTTTCTAATCCGAGAGAGAGAGAGGAAGAAGATAACAGTGGTTGGGTTTTATATGGATTTTTTCTATTTTACTCGTGATTTTTTTATTTTTTTTTTTCTAGGGATTTTTTTTTTTTTATTTGTGTTTTGTAGGGCCAAAAAATTCCAGAATAGGACCGAATTAAGGATGTCAATAAAACTCGTAGGTTGGGTTACTCGCGGGTTATCCGTATTTTTTGGTTGGGTAAACAAAAAAAAAATGGGTTTTTTGGGTTAGTGTAGAATTATGCTACCCGAACTCTGGATCGGGTCGGGTGCGGGTATAGTAGGCAAACTCATTACCTGACCCGATTACCCTACCCGTTTACCCGCAACCATTGAATAATATATATATATATATACATACATATATATATATATATATAACTTATAATAAATATAAAAATAGTCATGTGTTATTTTTAAAAATTAGTTACCTATTATAATTTTGATTTATGGTTAATTTTATTTTATTTTTATAATTTTATTGTTATTTTTTGTTAATTGTACAATAAAAAATTAAATACTTATTTTTAAATGTTATAATATTAAATAAACTATAAAAGATAAATAATCATGTATCCTTATTTATTCCAAAAATAAAATAATTTTTCTTATAGTTTTTTATTGTCAAACTTAGTTAATAAATTATTTCTTACATTATAATTAATTGTGAAATTATTTTATTTTATTTTCATATGAAACGAAATGGGTCGGTTAAAACCCAAATTTAAGACTCGAGTTACCCGTTTATCCGACGAAAACCCATTAACCTGCAGGGTAAAACCTAACCCAAACCCGAAGATTACTAGTCAGGTAACGGGTCGGGTTTGGGTAAGGTAAATTATATGCGGGTCTGGTTTGGGTTTATCAAAACCCGTACCTAACCCGACCCATTTACATCCCTAGACAGAATTGGGAAGCCATGGAAATTGCTTGAAATACCTAATTAGTGCTAATATATCAGTAGTACTAGTACTACCGTGTGCCTTGGCACACCTGGTGTGCCAGGGCAGTTTTGCACGGACCTCTCTAACCCCAAAAACAAGAAAATTTGGAGAGTGTAGTGCACATTCTTATTTTTTATTTTTTAATTAAAAAATAAGACATATTACATAAATTAAAATATTATTAATTATTTATATTAAAAAATAAAATAAAAATAGCAAAATTCATAATTTTTCATTATCTATAAATAAAGACCACATTTGATAGGTTTTTGAACACAACTAAATTTTCGTTTTTTCGTAATTATTTTATTATACTGATATATAATGAACATTTTACATAATAAAATGAATATGTTTTCAAATATGATGAACATTTTACATATTGCAGATTGAAATAATACATATTCATCTTAATTTACAACATGTTCACCTTATTGTGTATGTAACATGTTCATCTTATTTTATAACATGTTCATTTTATTATGTAACATGTTCATCTTATTCTATAACATGTTCATTTTATTACGTAACATGTTCATCTTATTCTATAACATGTTCATTTATATTATGTAACATGTTCATCTTATTCTATAACATGTTCATTTTATTATGTAACATGTTCACCTTATTGTGTATGTAACATGGTCATGTTATACAACATGTTCATTTTATTATGTAACATGTTCATTTTATTCTATAACATGTTCATTTTATTATGTAACACGTTCATCTTATTTTAGAACATGTTCATCTAAATTTTATCTGTGAAATGTAACATTTTCATCTTATTCTATGACATGTTCATCTTACTCTATAACATGTTCATCTTACTATGTAACATATTCAACTAATTATGGATTTATGTCATAATCATCCAATAGGAAATTAATTGTAAGAAAATGATAAATTAATTGTGTTCCAAAAAATATCAAATATGGTCTCTATTTGTAGAGAATGAAAAATTATGAATTTTGGTATTTTAATTTTTATTTTTTGATACAAAATATGAATGATAATTTAATTTATATAATATGATATATGAATTTCATTATCCAATAGAAATGAGACACATGTCCCATTTAAAAAAAATGTCTTACCTCCTTAGAGCACCTAGGGATGTAAATGGGTCGGGTTGAGTACGAGTTTTGACAAACCTAAACCGACCCATTACCCGGTTAGTAATCTTCAGGTTCGGGTTGGGTTTTACCCAGCGGGTTAGTGGATTTTCGTCGAGAAAATGGGTAACCCGAGTTCTTAAATTTGGACTTCACCCGATCCATCTCGTTTCATATTAAAAAATAAAATAAAAAATTTCACAATTAATTATAATGTAACACACAATTTATTAACTAAGTTTGATAATAAAAAATCTACAAAAAAAATTATATTATTTTTGGAATAAATAATGAAATATAATTATTTATCTTGTATAGTCAATTTAATAATACTATATTTAAAAATTAAGTATTTAAATTTTTTATTGTACAATTAACAAAAATTGATTATAAAATCATAAGAAACAAAATAAAAATTTAACCATAATCAAACTTATAATAAATAATCTAATTTTTAATATTAATAACACATGACTACTTTTATATTTATAATAAGTTATAAATACATATATATATGTATATATAAGACTCAATGGTTCCGGGTAAATGGGTAGGGTAACGGGTTTTTCTACTATATCCGCACCCAACCCAACCCGGGGTTCGGGTAGCATAATTCTACCCTAACCCGACCCAAAACACGATCATATCGGGTTTACCCGACCCAAAAATGCGGGTAACCCGACCCTACGGGTTTTATTGACATCCCTAAGAGCACCCACAAAGCTTTGGGTCTCTTAGAAAAAAATCACTTGTCATGTAGGAAATAGACTAGTCTATAAAAAAATATTTCACAATGCAATTAAAAGTGAACTTAGTTTAACTTATGTGACACTAGAAAAAAGAGACTAAGTCCACACTTGGGTCTATTTTGGACCCAAGTGCAAATCCACCTAGTAATTAATTGTTCATAATTTTTTTTTTCTTTTTAATAGGCAAAACACATTTTTTTGTATGCATTTATTATTACTATATTTTTATTGGTTGTTTTGTATTCTAGATCTAGTACTTTTTTGTTTTGCATTGGATGAATTTTGGATATTTTAGCTTGGGTTTGTCCATGTTATTATGGATATTAAGTCAATTTATTTGCCACATAAGCAAAAAGAGACCTAAAGCATTATGGGTACTCTTACCTCACGCACTTTTGCGAGGGGTGTATTTTACAAAAGGCCCTGACACACCTTGCAAGGTGTGCTCTGTATTTGCCAATGCTACCTGCAACAAGGAAAATCGACGGCAAGTTTACGGATGCTCACTTCGGCAGAAAAACAACTGCCTTTTTAGAAAGAAGAGAGTGCACATAATGTAATGATACACATATAAATTCAAATATATTGATGAAATTGTAAATTTGGTCCTGTTAAATTAGGACGGTCGCAATTTTAGTCCACCGTCGCAATTTTAGTCTTGATAGTTAATGGTGACTTTAGAGTATGTTAGATTTTGGACCAAATGGCGAAACAAAAATTATTTAAGGACATTGGTACTGTCCCAATCCAACATGACTAAATTTGTGGTTTCCTCTATTTTCTTCATTGTTAAATTGCATACAAAGTCTGTAGCGAGGAAAAACAACCCTAAAAAGAAAATTGATGGCCGCGGTCACACATCTATCTAATATGTGCTTCTCAAATGTCTCAACGAAGACGGCAGCACGTAGCAACCAACCATCGGTGGCTTCTTTATCACTCGTTGTGGCCCGTACGATTCGCCGTAAAGCCTTCCCCGGCTATCAGATTCGCGGCGAATGGAAGCCCTTATATTGCCGTCCGATGAGCACTGGCCGGACGACGGCGCAAACAAATCCACCCTCACCCTCATCTTCCCCAACATCATATCCTTGGCTGATGCTCCCCCCCATCTTGGAATCCGACTCCACCACCACCGCGGCTTACAATTTCTACAGCCTGGGCGAGAAGCGGGTCGTAACCCTAACCTGCGAAGGTGCGGCTCGAGAAGTCACCGTCAGCGGCGATGTGATGCACTTCAGGGGCTCCTCCAACGGCTGGGTCGCCCTTTGGAACCCCCGCACACACGATATGTTCCTCTACAACCCCATCTCCCGCCGCCACATAAACCTTCCCCCATTTCACCAACTCCCCAATTATAACCACAGACAAGATTACGACCCATTTCGCGTCGAGAAGATCATCCTCTCCTCCTCCCCAGACGACAAAACCTGCCGGGCCGTGATTATCTACAAATTGGAGGGAATGATGGCCTTCTGCTGCCCGGCCCGGCCCAATGACAAATGGGCTCCAATGGCTGACGTCAGGAGCTGGTGGAG
>CACSLK010027752.1:473617-494115 GCA_902706635.1 Striga hermonthica | reverse complement strand
CTCAAGTTGGAGCATGCGGATTCCGAATGCCCAACTTGTCAAGGAAGAAATCGAATTCACGCTTCTCAAGCGCCTTGGTGAAGATGTCAGCGAGTTGTTCCCCAGAAGGAACATGAGTAGTAGAAATGAGGCCATGAAGAACATCATCTCGAACAAAGTGGCAATCCACCTCAATGTGCTTAGTTCGCTCATGAAAAACTGGATTCGCCGCAATATGCAGTGCAGACTGACTGTCACAGTGCAATCGCATAGGCTGAGAGTGAGCGACACCAAGAGTAGATAATAGTCCCCGCAACCACTTCAACTCGCACAACGTAGTAGCCATCGCCCGATATTCAGCCTCAGCAGAAGAGCATGAGACAGTAGGTTGTTTCTTGGGATGTCCAGCACTTGAAATTCCACCTCGAAAGTTAGGAATTGGTCAGCCATGACCCTCATTCGAGGGCAGGGAAGGTTGAACTAAACTGTAGCCATCGCCCGATATTCAGCCTCAGCAGAAGAGCGTGAGACAGTAGGTTGTTTCTTGGTTCGCCAAGAAACAGGAGACTGACCTAGCTGAATAAACCAACCAGAAAGAGAGCGCCGTGTGAGAGGGCAAGACGCCCAATCTAAATCACACCATGCATAGAGTTGAAGATCGCAATCAGTACGAAGATGAATCCCCTGGCCAGGAGAGCCTTTCAAATATCGAACCACACGCAGAGCAGAGTCCCAGTGAGCCTGACCCGGTTGATGCATGAATTGAGAGAGCATATGAACCGAGTAAGATAACTCAGGTCGAGTCACGACGAGATAGATAAGACGTCCGACTAAACGACAATATCGCTCGGGATCAAACAATAGATCATCCTTAGCAAGAGGGAGCTGATGATTCTGCTCTAATGGAAAATCAGCTGGCTTGCTCCCTAGTAGTCCGACCTCAGCAATGATGTCAAGAGCATACTTCCGCTGACAGAGAAAGAAGCCAGAAGAATTTCGGGGAACCTCGATACCCAGAAAATACTTAAGCAACCCAAGATCCTTCATGTGAAAACAACGACTCAAGTAACTCTTGAAGGCCGCAATGGATGTGGTATCATTCCCAGAAACGATTAGATCATCAACATAGACTAGGACCTGCATATGGACAGAACCACGATGCAATGTAAAAAGAGAGTAGTCATGATAGGACTGACAAAAACCATACAGCTTCAAAGCCGTAGACAACTTGGCAAACCAGTAGCGGGGAGCCTGCTTCAAGCCATAGAGGGAACGACGAAGACGGAAAACCTGCCCCTCAACGCCAGAGCAAAAACCAGGTGGAAACTTCATGTAAACCTCCTCAGCCAAATCACCATGAAGAAAAGCATTGTGAACATCCATTTAGTGAACTTCCCAATGCCTAGTAGCAGCCACAGCCAAGAATAACCTGACAGTAACCATCTTGGCGACGGGAGCAAACGTCTCATGATAGTCAAGACCTTCCACCTGATTATTGCCCAAAATCACCAAACGCGCTTTATAGCGCTCAATGGAACCGTCGGACTTATGTTTGATCTTAAAAACCCACTTGCACCCAATCGCACGCTTTCCAGATGGAAGAGAAACTACATCCCACGTGCCATTATTCTCTAAGGCACGAATCTCATCCTGCATAGCGGCTCGCCATCGAGGATCAGTCACGGCATCAGCAAAAGTGCGAGGCTCAGCAGTGGAGGCGACAGCAGCCAAAAAGGCTCGATGAGCTGGAGAGAATGAATCAGAAGAAACATAATGCACGATGGGATAAGGCGTGCCGGTGGATGGAGACGACTGGAGAGAAGCAGTGGGGGTTACAACCGCAGGCCGGACAGTGTCAACCACAAAATCCTTCAACCGAGATGAAGGAACCTTAGTCCGATGACCACGACCTAAGGGCTCGACTGGAAGAGTGGGAGGGGTAATGGTAACGGAACCCCCCCTGTCGTCAGAAGTATCCATATCAGTAGCAGAAGACCCAGTATCAAGAGAAACATGAGGCAAAGAGACAACCGGAAGATCCTCATCATCATCTGGCACAGAAGAAACCGACACAACAAGAGGCGGTGGCAAAGAATCTGGCTCAGACGAGTCTGACTGGTATGGGAATTCAGCCTCAAGAAACTCTACATCACGAGAGACAAAGAAAATCTGACGATCCAAATCATACAAACTCCATCCCTTTTTACCAAAAGGATAACCAACAAATAGACAACGACGACTCCGAGCAGCAAACTTGTCACCATTACGATCTAGATTATGGGCATAACAAAGGCAACCAAAAACCCGCAAATGAGACAAATAAGGAGTCGAACCATAAAGAATCTCATATGGGGTTTTACCATGTAAAACAGAGGAAGGAGTCCGATTTATCAGATAGACCGCAGTCAAAACACAATAACCCCAAAAAGGAAGAGGCAAATGAGCCTGAAAACGCAAAGCACGAGCTACATTGAGAATATGTTGATGTTTGCGTTCTACTCGCCCATTCTGCTGAGGAGTGCCTACACAAGAAGTCTCATGCACAATCCCTTGATGACGAAAATAAGAGGCCAAACACTTGAACTCACTTCCATTATCACTACGAACAACACGCACCAATTTATCAAATTGTCACTTAATCATAGAAAAAAATTCAGCAATGTGGAAGCAACCTCCGTCTTATCATTCAATAAATAAACCCATGTCCCACGTGAACAATCATCCACAATAGTCAAAAAATATTGTGCACCACAGAAGGACGGAACACGATAAGGACCCCACAAATCACAATGAATTAAATGAAAAATCTCGTGACTAACAGTCTGACTGAGAGGAAAACTACGACGATGTTGTTTAGCACGAAAACAAGCATCACACGATTTATGCAAATTACGAGAACTAGAATCAGTAAGAGGAACCTGGGACAATACTTGAGCAGACGGATGACCCAAACGTTGATGCCACACATTGGCAGAAACCTTCTGAACACAAGAAACTGCCGTAGAAACCGTCTCTCGAAAGAAGTAGAGACCTCTCAACTGCTCACCCGCGCCAATTACCTTCTGCGAAGTGCGGTCCCGAATAACACATGATTTGGTAGCAAACTGAGCGGTGAGTCAGAACGATCCAACAATTGATATAATGAAATCAAGCTGCATCGAAGGCTGGGAACGTATAAAACATCATAAAGAGTGATATGAGATCTCAAATAAACAGTCCCAGCCTTGCTAGCCATTGTCAAGGAGCCATTAGGCAATTGAACAGGACCAGCGGTAATATCCCGAACATCGGAAATAAACTCCAGGAACCCTGTCATATGATGAGTTGCCCCAGAGTCATACATCCAATCAAATAAACCACCCGTACCAGACAAGGGATTCAAAACTCCACTAGTAGCGGAAGAGCCAACAGAACCGGCAACAAACAAATCATTAGTACCACTGGAGAACGCCGCACTCGCGCGAGCTCCACCACTGGAAGAATCTGCCATGGAACAGTAACGATTTTTTTTTTTTTTTTTTTTTTTCACGATGCAATCTTCAATGGAGATAGGAGATGAGAACTCACAACAAGGCCCACAAACAATTGGACAACAATTCGCAAACAATGTGTGCGCACAAATAAGTCACCCAAACGATTTGTGGAAGTGATTTTTTTATTTTTTATTTTTTTTTTTTTTTTTTTTTTTTTTTTGAGAGCAGCGAACCCCAACAAAAGAAAATGAGATCTTTTCACAAGATGATGATCTGGGCCTTCGTTATCCTCTAAGTTGGACAACAATTGATATTTTTTTTTTTTGGTTGATCGAACCAAAACAGTAAATTTAACAGAAACAGAGATGAAGAACAATAGATAAAATATATGGATGAAGTCGAGACGGCGAAGGCAATCAAACTAGACAGATAAAAAAAAATTGATCCGAAAAATATCAGTTCTCTGATACCATGATAAGAAACAAACGAGATGGATTTTGGGAATTGATCATCTCAATCGGATGATTCAATATTCTATTAACCATGAATATATATACACAAAATTAGGGCTACAGTTACCTAAAGAGAACCTAAGGCTAATATAGTAATTATACAAATATACACAATAACAAAAATCACAAGATCGTACAATGTATATATTATGTCAAAGTTCATGTCCATCATTACATTTGTGTAACGTTCATTATTAAGTTTTTTGGATCTCAAATGGCTCGTGTTCTCTTTCTCTTATTTTTTCCTTCACAAATTCTTATGTGAGTCAAATTAATCATACGACGGATCAACTTGTCATACTTTATGAACAATCTTATATTGTCAAATATCATACTTTTTTGTTTATAATTTTTTTTTTTTTTTTTTTTTTTGAAGTGTAACATTTATGAAAATATGCATGTTTGTGAAAAGAGTGTGAAATTACCGTCTTTCTTTTTGGGTTGCCTTGTGTACGTGTGATTTCTTGTATTTGGATGAATAAAGTATGTCGCTTAACAAAGCTTTACTATCATGTTTTCTGCTGACATGAAGACCATGAGTATTGCATTTGTTATTGAAAAGCTTCTTTTGTCTGAGGTTTGCCGGTGTCAGAATTTCTGTTTGCATTCTCAGTCGACATGGCCGAAATTTCTGTTTGCATTCAGTCGACATGGTAGCATTCACTATCACCACAGTTCTGTGTTTCTACAATCTTTTACTCTGCACCAACTCGATCTCACTTGCTGGTTGTACATTGTTTTCAGGCAAAACCCGTGTGGCAGCATTCTCTATGGTCTCACTGACTTGCTAATTCATAATAAGCAAACTTGTTAAATGGATAAATCACTCCTCTTTTGTACTGCAAACAAAGCATGTTCGGTCGACGAACAATGTATCAACACTACACGATAGTACTATATAAATTCAGTATCACCAAGAACTTATGTGACCCCATCTTAACACTCAGTTATCTGGTGCAGAGAGAGAGAGAGAGAGAGTGAGAGAGAGAGAGAGAGAGCATATGCAAAAGTGAATGAAATCCAGCAAGCTGTTTATTGTACCCATCAACAACATGCAAAATCCAGAAATGCACACAAACAAGTAAATCATCACAACACTCAGAAACCAACTTCAGATCCTGGGGAAATTAAAAGCAAAACAAAAAAAAAAATCTCCAAACACGAAACAAGCTTCTAAAACCGAGGTGCTACAACAATTTCTCTAATTTGTGAGTTCCATAATTGCAGAGACAATATCTCCATCAGACTCCTTGAGAGCCTTAACCGCCCGAGCCCTCGACACCCCGGCCTGAGTCATCACAAGCTCAATGTCTTTGGGCTCGACACCTGTTTCGTCGACCTCTTCATCATCCTGTGGCACACTCGATGGCTCAGCTTTTGGCACCACGTTGCCAACATTGGGAGCCTTAAACTGCTCGGCTGCTTGGGTCTGCAGTTGGGAGCTTAAGTCCTCGATTTTCGCCTCCCCAAATATGACGTATGTGTCTGAGTTCGGGCTCTTGAACACATCCGGCTTTGAGATGACGAAAAGGATCTGACATAAAAGATGTATTGTATTTTGTGTTCGTTACGAATGATGCTCGTGAAGTTCAAAATTGAAGAGTCGTGCTCGACCTTAATGTATTAGCAATAAAATGCCCTTTCAATGAGTTTCATAAAAATATCTTTCGCCTTGGGCAGTTCTTGGAAAGTAATAGGAGCGGATTAAGGGAAATTGGAAGCGATATAGAAAAAATGGGTAGTTCGATACTTTGTTGCAGAAAAAGGAACAAGAAGAAATGCAGAAAAATTTGGAAATTGTAGAATGAAATATTCAGATGCTACTTTTGATATAAAACTGGAAGTTGGGGCATTTAACTGCAATGAAGGATGAATTAAAACGCAAAATTTTTGAAAAATACAGTAAGTTTTTTTATGGTTTTCAGCTCAAAAGTAGCTTCTGACAGTTTTGCAAATATAGTTAAAACTTAAAAATTTGCATTTAGAACTTAAAAAGTTTAAAATAAAAGGCGATTAGATGGTTTTTCGGTGATGAATTCATGTAGAAATAAGCCCTCATTATTTGAAATCCATCTTCACAAATGGACCCCAATATGGTGGGCATATTTTTTCAAAAACTTGTAATGCATTAAGATGGTACTAATAATTCAAATATAATTGGATCTTAAGTTATTTAGATCAAATCTAAAGGCAACATTAGAAATTAATAAAATAAAAATGCTAGAGATATCGTGAAAAGACCAACATTCTTGCTCTTCTTAACAGTGACTCGGCTGACCCCGGGAATAGCCTTCATTCCTAACTTTAGCATTGCCTTTCGACTCTTTTTCTCACTTCGGCTTTGCTTTGACCTACCACTGGAATCTTCTTGCCCTACCAAAAAGGAAAAAATTACCCACTTAATTATTCATTTGTGAAAATAAAACAACTCCTACCAAAAAAGAAATAAATAAACTGCAATGAAAGAACAATGGACCTATTTTATCTAACTTCCACTTCAGTGTCGGTTAAAGTTGAACCAACTAAGAATGTATTTGAGACATCTCCAAAGCACCCCATTACATATAAATTGTTTAAAACGGCCGCAAGCGCATACACACACAAGTGATAGTCAGACCAGACACCATATTTCATATATATCAAGATCCAGTTTAAAAGTAAAATGAAATAAACTAATAAAGAAAACTCAGTAGATTTTAATAATCAAAGCAGCTCAGACTCAACAATTGACATACCTTCAGCATCATCTTCATCTCCATCATCATCTTCGTCATCATCATCATCATCCTCAACCAATGGCTCTTCATGCTGCAAGCAATTATGAATGACAAATATATAAGTGTACTCTTCATTGTTCATAAGGATAAGACACAGTGCCATAATCTAAAAGATAAAAGAAAATGCCAATTAAGTTCATAGCTTTCCCAAACCTCTCAAAGCATAACACATTTATAAAACACAGAGAGGTATATAATCTTAGGATACTCGAGTCGGAACAATGTGTTTGAGAATTGACAGGTCTCTGTTAAGTTTGTTTTCAGGGCTAGTTCAAATTACAGGACAAGAAATTCAGAGCTAGTAAACAATGGAAACAAAAGAAAACTAATTATGCTGCTTGCTGTTCTCTTAATCTGTCGAAAAAAAAAAAAAAAAATCTTACATACTAGAAGAATAAGTGAGGAGAAATTCACTAATATACGTCTTGGCTTGTTTTTTTTGCTCAAGCTCATAGTCTTCCATAAGCAAAAAATAGGAAGGCATGTTTTACACTTTGCTTCGAATGATTTCAATTAATCAAGGCAGCTTAAGTTGAAAAAGCTGTTGGAAGATAGATTCATAAAAAAAATGTTTCTGATGAATCCAAGTTTAAGCCCCGAATTTGTTGATAATTCTTCATTTCCTCTACATTCAATCAATAATAACACACAAATACTCTCTCTCTCTCTCTCTCTCTCTCTCTGTCATTAGATATTTTCTACTTCGAATTTCCAAAAGGGGGTAAATCGAACGAATATCGACAAGAACCTAGATCTAAAAATCAAATCTGAGGACAATAAGAAACATAGAAACCTAAACAAACATCCTCAACCTGTCACCAGCTTCTGTTCATTCAAATTAAACCAGCTTTTCAAAAGAAAAATGGAATACACAACATATAAACTCAAATAATCTCTGTTGCGTGTTTTGGGTGAGAGATAAAGCTTACATCGATCTTCTGCTGCTCGAGATGAGCGGCCAGCAATTCTTCTTGCGATTGAGTCATGGTTTAAGCCTTGCGGATAAAAAGGAGTGAACAAAAAGAACCCTAGAAGTGATGAAGAGATACAGTGTACTGTGAAAATCTTTGAACGAATTTAAATGGGCACAAAAAAAAAAGGGTTAATTGCCAAAAAAATCCTGACCTTTTGTTAAATTGCAAATAAATTTCAACTTTTTCAATTTTGCAAATAAATCTCAACCTTTATTAATTATTGCAATTTTGTCTCAATTTTGAACTCCGGTCATCCGCCGCCACCCGCCACCGCCCAACCTTGCCGGAATTGAAAACTTTTTACGTCATCGTGTAGCTCTCCTTCCGGGCAACAACATATCCGAAGTTCGTGTAAAAATTACGACAATAAGTGGTCCAATTTTCCGGTAAAAGCAAGTAGACCGCCGCCCGTCTCCGGCAAAATTGGATCCCTTATTGTCGTAATTTTTACACGAACTTCGGATATGTTGTTGCCTGGAAGGAGAGCTACACGATAACGTGAAAAGTTTTCAATTCCGGCGAGGTTGGGCGGCGGCAGGTGGCGGCCGATGGCCGGAGTTCAAAATTGAGACAAAATTGCAATAGTTAGTAAAAGTTGAGATTTATTTGCAAAATTGAAAAAGTTGAGATTTATTTGCAATTTAACAAAAGGTCGTGATTTTTTTGGCAATTAACCCAAAAAAAAACACTGTAAAGAAGGGTTCGCTGTTTTAAAAAATCTACTCCATGGTTCACTGTGCGTTTTAGCCTTCATTAAAGATGACATAATTTACTTTGGTGCCTTTTTTTTTAGTGATGGCTAGGTAAATGAGTCGAACTCGAGCATGTTTAGCTAAAAATGAAGTTCGATTTGTTAAAATTCGAATTTAGTTTGTTAATATCTCTTGATTAAGCTAAATCTTTGGATCGAATTTTGAGTTGAAATTATGTGACTCTTATCTGAAGAAGTTAAACTTTGTAGATGAATCGAGTGGTTTTCTGAAGCAACTATCCAGATGTGCCTCGTCTCGTTAAAAACTCGAGTTCGAATACGATGAGCTCTAACTCTAGCTCTAAATCTGTATTTGTTTTTACTTCTTTTGCTCCTTTTTTTGGTACAAATAAAGGAGGCAAAAGCCTAAGACTATCAAATAGTTATATTCTGTGAGTGAGCAATGACAACGAAGTCATGCTGTAACCACGGGCTAATTACTGATGGTGGAACGAATAATCTCTGGCAGCCAGTAGGGCACCGATGAGCTAGAGACGCCAAACAGTCTGCCACAAAATTGGCTTCTCGATAAAAAACCATGGACACCACGCTCTTGTTATCAACTTCCGCAACAATGCTACGCTAGCCCATATCCCAACTCAAAAAACATACAAATTAAAATTTGAAGAATGATTGAATATCCTCCCTATATATAATTCCAGAATGCGCTGAGCCTACGTGGCTGTTTCTGGTGCTTCGGAATCCTATTTGGCGAAGAATCATGCTTCGTAATTAGGTTTGGATGAATAATATTGATATATTAATAGTTAATCATCTAGGTTCGAGTATTCCATAAATAATATTTAGCTAACTTAGGTATTTTAATATCACTTTTACTAATATAACCCTTTAATTTTTTTGTAATTTTACATAGTGAGGCAATAAGTGACTAATATATCCCTGAATTTTGATTTGTATCATTCAATAAGCTATTGAATTATAAATGTATTTTAAAAGTTGATAACTTTTGTATTTCTTATCGGTTTTACGTATATAATATATCAAATTAATCATCTTTTGATGATCTTCGATTTGACATCCATATTGTATATATGAAATAAATAAATTATATTTATCTTTATAATAATAAAAAATAATAATATTTATTAAAATTCATTAGAAAAATAAAATTATTTCTCAATTGATATATTTATATCTAAGGTAGTTATATATTGTAAGTAAAAAAAAAATAGTATAATATAACACAAGTAAGTCGCACAAATAAAAAGTGTCACAATAAATATATAATAATATATATATTCTTATAAAAGGTATTTAAATTTTCAAACTACTTTTTTCTTATTAATTTTAGATTTTAAGAAAAAAATTAGCAAGCACCGTCTAATACACTGTAGTGTTGTACTAGTAATATAAAAAACCACAATTACTAAAATTAATTTATTATAAAAATAATGCAATATTTAAAATTAGTAATGGATAATAAAATATATAGTTATTATTTTTTTTATTATAGGAAAATGCTACCATCCCGTTACGGGATGGTTCCGTTGTGTTTTTAAGCGTTGGATTAACTACCCAACACTATATTACATGTATATCTATGGCTAAAAAACACAACGGAACCATCTCATAACGGAATGTAGCATTATCCTTTATTATAATAATAGTGAATTACATAGTCGTACCACACAACTAGAAATTTGGCTGCTCTTTCTTTCGTCCACACAGAAGAAAAAATCCCCAAAAGTTGAGGTGAGTGATTTGCCTAGATTAAGAACACTGGCTAAATAATTATATGTTTGGCTGATTAATTGCTTTATACTGTATATCTATGGTTTTTGCAAGATCAATTAATTTGTTCTCGTATATTGGCTCGTTTTGGAGATTGTAACACCATTTGTGATACGTCTATTCTATACCCTTCACTGAAAAAACTCGCTAGAGGAGGATTGGGAGCTGTATACGTGTTTTCTCTGTGCGTCTGTTTCGTGTTGTCGTGGTTATTTTGTCTAGTTTTCAATCTGTGAACAGCTAGCCTTTTGGTTCCGTAGTTATCTGTGTTTTGTTTTGTCTGCAGTGTTGAATTATGGTGAATATATGTTCTGGGCTGATTGAATTCTTGAATTTCAGGTGGTTTCTTCTCACATATCTTTTGATTTTGTTAACTTGAGTGGCTGGGCCTTGAAGCTAGGTTAGGGTTTCGTCTTCTTGATTTTAGTCGAGTAGTTTGGAGATTTGCGAGATGGATGTGGTCACCGAGATTCAGAAGATCAAAGAGGAGAGGCAGAAACTGGAGAAAGAAATTGCTGCTCTCGATTCACTGACTTTCGACACCGATCTCTACAGCACAAACAAATTTGAGGGCTACGAGCAGTCCATTCCTGTCAATGACGACGAGGATAATTTCGATGCCACTGAGAATGAGATCGCTCGGAAGATATCGTCTTTTACTGCCCCTAAGCAATTCTTCGAGGAGCCCCTGAGAACTGGGGAAGATGATGAGATGTCCGGGTTCAAGCAGCCGTCGATCGGGAAGATGATTACAGGCGGAGAAAGTTGAACCGGATAATATCTCCCGATAGGAATGACCCGTTCCTGGACTAGACCCCAGGGCTCGAGGTCAGGACTTATGCTGATGCCATGCGCGATGAAGCTCTGAAGCGTAAGGAGGAGGAGATAAAGCGGAGATAGCTAAGAAGAAGAAAGAAGAAGAGGAGCTGAAGGACAAGGCAAAAGAGAAGGAGACCACCGAGAAGCCCAAGAAGAGGAATAGATGGGATGTTTCACAAGACGAGAACTCGGCTGTTAAAAAAACCAAGTCGGGTTCTGATTGGGATTTACCCGACTCGACGCCTGGAATTGGGAGATGGGATGCAACACCCACGCCCGGGAGAATAGTTGACTCGACACCCTCGATTTCCCGAAAAAATTGGTGGGACGAGACTCCAACTCCCGGGCGCCTGAACGACTCGGACGCCACCCCTGCCGGCGGCGCAACACCTGGTGCGATGCCAGCTGGCATGCCTTGGGACGCCACCCCGAAACTAGGAGGTCTGACTACCCCGACCGCGAAGCGCCAGCGGTCGAGATGGGCCGAGACTCCAGCTGCTACTACTATGGGCAGCGCCGCACCCGGTTCCACCCCGGCTGCAGCGTACAGACCCAGCATGACTCCTTTCGGTGCAGTCGATATGGCCACCCCAACTCCGAGTGCAATTATGCACGGGGCAATGACTCCCGAATAGTATAAATTGTTGAGGTGGGAGAGGGATATCGAGGATAGGAACAGGCCGCTTGCAGATGAGGAGCTCGATGCGATGTTCCCTCAGGAAGGGTACAAGATATTGGATCCTCCCGCATCGTATGTGCCGATCAGGACACCTGCCTGTGTGCTTCTTGCCACACCTACCCCTATGAGTACTCACTCCTCTCTATAACATCCCCGAAGAGAATCGCGGGCAGCAGTTTGATGTGCCGAAGGAGATGCCTGGTGGTTTGCCGTTCATGAAGACTGAGGATTATCAGTACTTCGGTTCGCTGCTGAACGGGGAGATTAATGAAGAGGAGTTGTCTCCCGATGAGCAGAAGGAGAGGAAGATCATGAAGCTGGTGCTGAAGGTTAAGAATGGTACTCCTCCTCAGAAGAAAACTGCCTTGAGGCAGTTAATGGATAAGACGAGGGAATTTGGTGCTGGGCTGTTGTTCAATCGCATCCTGCCGCTGCTCATGCAGCCAACACTGGAAGACCAGGAGCACTTGCTAGTTAAAGTTATAGATCGGGCGCTTTATAAGCTGGACGAGTTGGTCCGTCCTTACGTGCACAAGATCTTGGTAGTTATTGAGCCACTGTTGATAGACGAGGACTATTATGCATGTGTGAAAGGGAGAGAAATCATCTCGAATCCTAGCAAGGCAGCTGGGTTGGCCACTATGATTGTCGCTATGCGTCCAGACATATATAACATCGATGAGTATGTTTGGAACACTACTGCAAGAGCTTTTAGCGTTGTGGCCTCTGCTTTAGGTATTCTCTCGTTGCTCCCATTTCTGAAAGCCGTGTGTCAGATCAAGTCATCCTGGCAAGCTCGTCACACGGGTATAAAGATTGTGCAGCAGATTGCTATTCTAATCGGGTGTGCTGTTCTCCCACACTTGCGTTCTGTGGTCGAGATCATTGAGCACGGCTTGAATGATGAGAATTAGAAGGTCCGAACCATCACGGCGCTGCCACTGACAGCCCTTGTCGAGGCCTTGGCACCGTACGGTATCGAGAGCTTTGACTTGGTTTTGAAGCCCCTCTGGAAAGGTATACGGTCCCACCTCGGCAAAGTGCTGGTTGCTTTCTTGAAGGCCATTGGTTGCATCATACCCCTAATGGACGCAATTTATGCCAGCTACTGTACAAAAGAAGTCATGGTCATCCTGATACGCGAGTTCCAATCGCCCAACGAGGAAACGAAGAAGATTGTTCTAAAAGTCGTGAAGCAGTGCGTTAGCACCGAAGGCGTGGAACCCGATTACATCAGGAACGACATTCTCCCCGTATTTTTCCGAAATTTCTGGGTCCGAAGGATGGCTCTCGACAGGAGGAACTACAAGCAGCTGGTCGAGACAACGGTTGAGATTGCCAACAAAGTCGGTGTTGCCGATATAGTGGGCAGAATAGTCGAAGACCTCAAGATGAGAGTGAGCCTTACAGAAGGATGGTCATGGAGACTATCGAGAAAGTTGCCACAAACTTGAGAGCATCCGATATCGACTCATGTTTAGAAGAACTCTTGATTGACGGTATACTGTACGCGTTCCAGGAGCAAACGAGCGATGATGCGAAAGTGATGCTCAACGGGTTCGGTGCGTTGGTCAACTCCCTTGGTCAAAGGGTGAAACCCTACCTCCCCCAGATTTGCGGTACCATAAAATGGCGGCTCAACAACAAGAGCGTCAAAGTCCGTCAGCACGCGGCCGATCTCATTTCAAGAATAGCCGTCGTTATGAAGCAGTGTGGGGAGGAGCAGCTGATGGGCCATCTTGGCGTTGTGCTGTACGAGTATTTAGGTGAAGAATACCCCGAAGTATTGGGTTCTATGTGCAGGAGAATTGCATAGACCTCGTGGGAAGGATAGCCGACCGAGGGTCCGAGTTTGTGCCCGCTCGGGAGTGGATGAGGGTATGCTTGGAGCTTCTCGAGATGCTCAAGGCCCACAAGAAAGGAATCCGGCGGGCCACTATTAACACGTTCGGCTACATAGCCAAGGCCCTCGGCCCACAAGACGTGCTCGCGACCCTGCTCAACAACCTTAATATCCAAGAAAGGCATAATTTTATCGTGTCTGCACGACTGTGACGATAGCTATAGTAGCCAAGACGTGCTCGCCTTTCACGGTCCTCCCGGCATGAACCAGTACCGTGAGCCCGAGCTAACGTGCAAAACGGAGTCCACAAGTCTCTTTCCTTCCTGTTCGAGTACATTGGTGAATTGGGCAAGGATTATATATACGTAGTGACCCCTTTGCTCGAGGATGCTCTCCTGGACTCTGTTTGTCTGAACTTTTCTTCCTTTGTTTGGTGCTTTGAGTTGATTGCTGTTTTTTTAGGGTGTGTTGGAGTAATATTTTTTGGGACTTGTTTCTATTTTGGTGAGTGTGCCCATTAGGATGTTTTGGCTGTGTTTTTTTATCTTTTATGTAAGGGGATGTTATATCTATGTTCTGCTATAGCTATAGCTATTGACTATTGTGACTTAATGAGAGTATTTTGTGGTTTAAGAAAGATGTTATTGTTGTTTTACTTCATTTTCATTTTTGTTGAGGTTGTGTTATGAATAATTCATTTTTAGCTTTACTCTTAATAATAATAATGGTATGTTTCTTAGAAAAAAAATTCCATTTAATTGAAAATTGATTCTAATATCAATCAAGGTATTTTTTTAGAGTAATGATCATTCAATTGCAAAATCCATATACATGGAAATAGCCATAGATTTTTCATTTTCGTATCTTTATAATTCATTTTTTATAAAATAAAACTAACAAACACCAATAGAATAAAGAAATATTAAATATATAAGATATATTACTATTAAATTATGTTAAAAATATTTTAAAAAGAAATTTCAAATAAATAATTAAAATAATTTTATATTTATTTATTGTTCATATTTTACTTAGATATATTAAATACTTCCCATAAAAATAAAATTTACAGACATATAATATTTTTATTTTTATATAATCATATATATTATAAACTGAATCAATTATAAATGATTATATAGTACCACATATGCTTATAAGGGTTTACGTAATGATATATTTATATTAGTTAATATAAGATGAGTGCAATAATATAAAAATTAATTATTAAAAATATATAATAATTAATAAAATAAAAATACTAATAATATTATCATAAATAATAAAATAACATTGATGTAAATATTTAAAAGATCAAAATACTGGTTAATGAGGATATAGGATGATATACCGTTTCATCCATCCATTCATGTTTTATTTTTTCCTTATAACAAACGTATAAATGTAAAAACTCATTTAGTTAGTTTTCCATAATGATTTCATTCCTATCAAAATAATTTCATTACTCTATAAGAAGTAGAAATGGTATTAGCCATTGATCATTTTGCATTTAGAAAATAATTCAATTATTATTATTATTGTTATTATGATAATTATTATCATAAATATTGGAAAGACAAAGTTTAGAAGACGATGAAAATGAGAAAATCTGTGAAGTCAACAACTGAAATAAAATTATAGTAACATTATATTAATTTAGGTGGATTGTAGTTAATTGTTATCAGATTTAACGAGTAAGAACAATAAAAACATCAATCAGTAATAATGTAATAATATTCAGCCAAAATTAATGTAATTGTTTTTTTTTTTTTTTTTTTTTTGACCATAATACAGCATACAATTTACCATAATCCATGAACAAATTGTTAAAATAAGAAAATTACATTTGTTGTATGATTATAAAAGGTCAATGGTCAATAAACTCAACTTTGAAATGATACAGACCAATAATGTCCTTAAAAAACATTAGCAACTAAGGTGATGTTTATCAATTTACTTCAAGAAAAACTCAATGAAAAGTCAACTCAACCTCACTATCTTAAATATTATAAATTTAATTAAATTATATCCATCAATTATTCAATTAATCATTCTTACATAATACATCAATTTTAATTTACTATTAATACACTTACATAATTTAACTAACTATTGTTTTTAATCATTTTTCTCTTACTTTTAAATCATTTTAACTTTAATTATTTTATTTTAAATATTATTTTAATATATTCACTAACAACTAACCATACTAACTTTTTTCAAAAGTAACTATACTTAAAAAAACAATTAATTGTTAGATGAATTAATAAACAATCACCCTACATCAATTATAATAAAAGTAATTTTATTAATAACACGTATTTCGAAAATACTGTTTTAAAATTTTTATATATAAAACGTATTGTCGCAATACATTTTAAGTTTATTAAATTAAGTTAATTATGTAATTAATTTAATTAATTTTAAAACATAGTTCGAAAATACGTTTTACTTTATAAAACGTATTTTCATAATGCGTCATTTTTATTTTTGTCCACCCTTTTTTATTATTTTTGTCCACTAATTTTTTTATTTTTTTTATTTTTGTTTGGATAAAAAATCGGTATCAGATTTAGTGAGAGTAAGAACAAGAAAATAAATCAATCCATATTAATGTAATAATATTCATCCCAAATTAATGTAATTGTTTTTTTTTTTTTTTTCTTTTTATATACCATAATCCATGAACAATTTGTTAAAATATGAAAATTACTTTTGTTGAATGATTATAAAAAGTCAACGGTCAATAAACTCAAATTTTGAAATGATACAGATTAATAAGACCTTAAATTATAAAAAAAAAAAAGCAACTAATAAATAAATAATTACAAAAATATAATGGAAGTGCAGAGTACGAAGCACACACAACAAAATGCTTTATATCACACCAGTGAATAATAATATAATAAAACACACACATACACACACACACACACACACACACACACACACTGAGAACTGAGAAGGTCTCTGAAGAACCCAGAGGTAATTTCTTCTTTCCAAGATCTAGCTTTCGCTACAAATCTGATCAGGGTTTCATGTGAAAACTACAAACATCGTCTCCTTTAAACCATTTTGTTTGTTATTTTTCAAGTTGGGTTAGGTTTTCATTTTTATCTGCAGATTTAAAAAGCCAAAAATGTTCTTTTATTCTGCATTTAGCAGGAATTTTTCGTTGATTTTCAATCTTTCCTGTGTGCTATTTGTGCGTTTAAACTTTATTTCTGGCTTATCTGTTTTGTTTACAGTTTTTGGTGGGTTCAGTTGAATTTTAGGGATTTGCTGTTCATTTCTCTAAAGACTTGATTTTTACTCAAATTTCATCTTTTCCTCGTTCTCATATCTGGTTAAATGTTTTGCATGTTGCAGGAATTTGCTCCTTGCTGCAATAAATTTGGTAAAAATATGTCTTCGAAACATGGTTCATTTGTATAACTGAAGCCGTACTTTTATCCTGTAGTTTGAAATAAACATTCAGTATCCATTTCGTACTATCTCTGGTCGAAAAGTGGTGTGATTCGAACATTTTTAAGTGGTGCTAAGGTTAATCTGGAGCAATTTGGTTTATCAGTTTATAAAACTTGGAATTTGGAAGTGTTCAAATGGAGAGAGATTTGGGTTCTGATGCCAATGCCCCTCCTGGATCAATCGATAAATCTAGGGTTTTAGAAGTGAAGCCGCTAAAAACCCTCGTCCCTGTTTTCCCGAATTCATCGGGCCTCTCCTCAATCACAACCCCTCAGCCCACGCCTTTCGTCTGCATCCCTCCTTCGGGTCCATTTCCCTCTGGTGTCCAGCCGTTTTACCCTTTCCTTTCTCCGAACAACCCCCACTCGACCACCCCAGGCCCTCATCCCCACCCGGCCCAGCCCAATTTCACCTTCACCCCCGGTAACATACCGGCCCCAATCCCCCTCAACTCGTACCGGACCCCAACTCCCCAAGCAAATGGGTCGACCCGTCCCAAGAGGTCCTCCATGACCCGTGGGTCGGAACCCGCTCTCTCAGATGACGATGAGTACAGTGACTCCCAGAACCCGAGCAACCAGTACGCGAGTGGGTTTAACACAGAGGACGCCAGCAACGCCACCGGAAAACGGGCGGCACGGGCCAAGAAGAAACGGGCCGAAAACGGGGCGGAATTCGATATCGAGTCACTTGTCAACCATTTTTTGGCATCGTTTAAGCTCAACGAATTCGACGATTTTCGGAGGTCAAATGGGGACAAGGACACGGTGTCCACCGTACTTACGGTCTACGATCTTCTCCGTAAAAAGCTGACTCAGCTCGAGGAGTCTAAAGATATGGGCCGGGGGATCGCCAGGCGGCCCGATCTGAAAGCCGCTAATTTCATGATGACCAAAGGGATCCGTACTAACAGCTCCAAGAGGGTTGGCCACGTGCCGGGTATCGAAGTTGGTGATATCTTCTTCTTTCGTATGGAGCTTTGCGTTGTGGGCTTGCATGCCCCGACCATGGCTGGAATAGATTACATGAGTGTTAGGGTCACGGCAGACGAAGAGTCTGTGGCTGTCAGCATAGTGTCATCTGGAGGCTATGATGATATTGGAGATGATTGTGATGTCTTGATTTACAGCGGTCAAGGTGGGGTCCAGAGGAGTGACGGGAAGCTTTTCGACCAGAAGCTCGAAAGGGGGAATCTTGCTCTAGAAAAAAGCTTGCATCGAGCTAACGATGTACGGGTTGTTAGGGGTATAAAAGATCCTGCTTACGTTTCTGGCAAAATTTACGTCTATGATGGAGTTTACAGAATTCAAGAGTCGTGGGTTGAGAAGAATAAGGGATGTAATGTGTTCAAGTATAAGCTCGTTCGGGTGCCCGGCCAGCCTAACGGGTTCTCATTTTGGAAGTCGATCCAGCAGTGGAAAGACCAAACTGCCCCTCGACCAGGCCTTATTCTTCCCGATCTGACTTCAGGTGCCGAGAGCCTTCCCGTAGCTCTTGTAAACGACGTGGATGGCGAAAAGGGACCCGCGCATTTCACGTACATTCCAAACTTGAGATACTCGAGACCCTTTTCAACATCTAAGCCCTCGTTGGGCTGTCACTGCCTCGGAGGATGCCAGCCGGACGATACAAACTGCCCTTGTCGGCAAAAGAATGATGGTTTCATTTCCTACTCGCCTATAGGAGTTCTTTTGACGAGCAAATCACCAATATACGAGTGTGGGCCCACCTGCGCTTGCCCTCCCAACTGCCGTAACCGAACGTCCCAAGCGGGGGTCAAGGCCCGTTTAGAGGTCTTCAAGACGAAAAACCAAGGGTGGGGCCTCAGGTCGTGGGACCCGATTCGCGCGGGTAGTTTTATTTGCGAGTATGGAGGGGATGTTATCGAGGGGTTCGACGATGGGGGCGATTTCGGTACTGAAAACGACGATAATTATGTGTTTGATGCAACTCGCGAGTATGGCTCGTCTAGTTCAAGGAAGACTCAGTTTCCACTTGCTATCAGCGCGAAGTATAATGGGAACGTAGCTCGTTTTATGAACCATAGCTGCTCGCCGAACGTGTTTTGGCGGCCCGTTTTGCGAGAGAGTGGTGGTGGTGATAATGGAGTTTTTGTGCACGTGGCTTTCTTTGCCGCTCGTCATATCCCGCCGATGCAGGAGTTGACATATGACTATGGGAAAGTTATGAGTGGGAATTCGGACAAAGTAAAGAAGAAGAAGTGCTTCTGTGGGTCTGCGAAGTGCAAAGGTTACTTTTATTGATGGGCGTGGATCGGCTGCTATGGATGGAGATTTTGATGCTTTTTTAATGGGATTTGGGATGAAGGTTGGATATTTATCAGTTTTCTATTTTTTTTTTTAATGATCCCTTTGTTTTATGAACTTATTTGAAATATGTTGTTTTAGCTCTTTGCATGTCCTTATATATGTGTTAAGGCTTTTACGAATTGTGGAGATAAGGGGCTCGGAGCTACTTTTAGTTTCTGCAATTTTGAACTCTAGAGAGAGAGAAAAAAAATGCAATAAGAAGAAAATATTGAATGTTTTTTAATGGGATTTTTGGATGAAGGTTAAATATTTATCAGTTCTCTATTTTTTTTTTTTTTTTAAAGATCCCTTTGTTTTGTAAACTTATCTGAAATGTGTTGTTTTAGCTCTTTGCATGTCCATATATGTGTAAGGGCTTTTACAAATGTGGGGATAAGGGGCTCGGAGCTACCTTTAGTTTCTGCAATTTTGAACTCAAGAAAAAAATAAAGCAACAAGAAGCATATATTTGATGTTTTTAACTGCAGGAATAATAAAAATTCATGATGTGAGTTTTAATGAACTTTCGAGAAAGTGAGGTAGTCATGTTGATTCCTTTGGTTGCTAAGGAGGGTGCTGATAGTTTCAAGTTTTAAAGAAAATTTTCCTCCTTAAAAAATTGCATAGGGATTGAGTTACTTGAAGCAAAATGTTTGACATTGATCGATTTTTCTGTTTCACAAGGGTATGAGACTTGTTGTATGATTGGCTTCTACATTGCATTAGTTTTTAGTTTTACCAAGTTGTACTCTGTATTCCTCTCTCTCTCTCTCTCTCTCTCTCTCTCTCTCTAAATATATCCAAAATGGATGACCTACTTTTTGAAGAAAAATACTTCAGAAAATGTCATACTTTTCAAACAATGTAAAACAATCATTTGACACCTTTGCAAATATGTGACATTTTGAAGCAAACTGCTTTAGTATGCATTTTTATTTAAATGTACATCATAGGTCGAAATTAACTTGCTCAACTAATGACTGTTTGTGACGTGTGTGTGTGTGTGTGCGTTTGTGATGAATATTGATTATTGAATTCTTTTGTGGAGTCCTTTTGGCACTTGTTTGCTAATCGAACGTTGAGGTCGTCCTATCCTTGATTGTTCGATTAACATGCTGATCGTTGTTGATAAGTATATCTAAACTTGATTTTTTTTTTTTTT